>PVLC010024522.1:0-24543 GCA_004027655.1 Graphiurus murinus | reverse complement strand
AGAGATGACTGCTCTGCATCAGCACCTGATGAAGGGAAAAAACAGAGTGGGGTGAGGATCAGTAACCCTGATGAACGAAGACACAAGTCCTGTCTCTCAGAGCATCTGAAGTGATGGAGAACAGTGCCAACTTGTGTCTGTGGGGGCCCAACTCCTGGGAACAACCTCAGGGCAAGATTCCCTGCATGGCCCTGTCTGCCACCAACTCCCTAGCCCTGCTTCATTGCCCCCCTGTGTTAGCAGTACTTTCCTTCCTGGGCCCCAGTCTATGCCCTTGTGGTTATCCATCCCATACCTGAAGGGACTTTTTTTATTCTTTCAGTTATGGAAATGATTTTATACTTTATAATCTGTACATGATTGTGAGCCCTCGACCTCTCCAAAGTTGAAGTATAATCATTCCTTCCTTAGTCCCAAGGAGTCTTTCTCAACCAAGGCTCTGAACTTGTTGGTTACAAAGGCACCTAGTCTTCATGTTGTCCAGGGCCACACATTCCCTGCCTCAACAGCGCCTGTGCTTGTCTTTTGTCCCACACAGGCATCGACCATGCAGCCACCCCATTGGCCCCTTCGCTCAGCATCTGCTCTGAGCCAGGCCCAGGCTGGGTATCCCTTGGCCCTGGTACTGTCATCTGAGCTCACCAGGATGTCCCCTGCTGGTGACATGCCCATGCTGTACCCTCATCTGGGAAAGCCCTTCTTTTCCACAAGGCTCCTTAGCTTTGTGAGTGCCCTTCTCTTCCAGTTCTAGGGCATCTGGGAGACTCCTTCCACACAGCAGGCCCAACACAGCTCTCCACACCCTGTGCAACTCACTCACTGTTCATAGGCTTCTGGGAGTTTGGGCACATCACTGACCTGTCACCTGTCTGTATTAGGAGGTCCTTGAGGACAGACTCTAGAGTGCGGTGTGGACGTGGCCACCAGTATGTACACTTGAGAATGAAGACAGATCTGTGGCACCAGGTTTGGGTGGTGTCGGCATCCCTTGATGGTCTCTGCATGATACCGGTGATGAGATGAGCCGTTATTTGGAGCTCCTGCATCCAAGACCCTGTGCTGAGTGCTCTGTTGGTGGGTGTCATTTACTCTGCCGACTCTCAGGTAGGTGTTGGGAACAAACCCATCTCTGGAAGGATCCAACTGGGAGCTGAGCCACAGGCCCAGGTTGCACGGGGAGGACTCAGGAGAGCCAAATTTGGCCCGCAGAGCCAGGCCTTCAGGTCCAGAGACTCGCCCCTTGGCAACATTGAGTAAGGTGCCTTTTTCCTACCTATGATGCAGCCACCTTCATTCTGTATTGAGGAGTGACAAGGGCAGTCATTACCTGGCCCTGACTCACTTTGTAGTTGTCCAGGGCTAGGGCGCAAATGGAAGCTCCTTCTCAGAGGCTGTGGGGTGAAAAGTTAAAGTGACAACACATGTAGTTTAAGGATCTATTTGGCTCCTGTGTGTGATTCTGTAAAAGAGAATGAGTGTTCCCATGAGCCGACCAGAGGATGATGTCTTTGTAGGCAGAACAGGGCTGAAAGAAGCAGAAACAGAGAGCAAAAAGCAGATGGGCTACTTCAAAGCCTTATTTTGGAAAACTAGCCCACTTCAAAGTTCAGTTTGTGTGGCCCTTAGCACAAGTGACTCCACTCTGTTTGGTTTGGTTATGTGGGGCCTGTATAGGGGGGCACAATCCCAGAAATGCCCCTACCCCCCTAAGCCATGTTCATCAGGGGCCACTGGGGAAATGTGCCTTTCTGAAAGGTAGCACTTGCAAGTTTGCTCAGTAACTGGCTTCCCACCCTTGCTGTAGTCAAGGACACCCAGAGGCTCATGCTTCTCACTGGTTTTCTTTTCTACAGTATCTGAGTATTCTCCATTTAGAGAAGTCGCCCTGTCAGGAATTGTGGGTTAAGTGCATCTTTATCAGTCTCTATCAATCTCCTTTCTCCCTTTGTGAGTCAAGGATGACTTGTGTGTTGGCCCCTTGATTGGCCAAAGCCTTGCTTTCATGTGGATTCAGAATGTTGGTGTTGTCTTTCTTCAACATCTGGGCTTTCCGGTAGCACTGCTGGAATTCTCCTCCTGCTCTTTTTTTATTTTTGTGGCCAGGGGGACTAAACCGTGGGTGCTCTACCACTGTGCTATATCCACAGTATTTATTTTTTTGTGACAGAGTCTCATTGAGTTATTCAGGCTGGCCTTGAATACACGATCCTCCTGCTTCTTCCTCCTAAAGGATAGGATTACATTTGTGTACTCCCACTCCCAGCAACTCCTATTCTTCTTTACTTTTGTATTTGAGAAACCTGAGACATGATTACTCAAATGTCAAAGAGCACCAAACTCATAGTTTCACACATCTAAGGCTCTCAAACATAGCTCATGCCAACAGAATATTAGCCTTCAAGCCTGTGTGCCTTACAAACCCCACCAAAATTCCCCCCTGCCCAATCTGGTAACAGTGGATAAGATAGAACAACGTGGTCAGGTGGCCAACAAGCCACTCTGCCCTGCTAGGCCCATATTACACCGGTAAACTAATTAAAATGTGATTTTAATAGACTCAGATCTGGCTCTTAGAGCCAGGCAGAAGAGCCACTGGCCAGAGGCTTCTGGCCTCACATCACTGAAGATTCACCCTTCTCTCTTAGGAAATCCTTGCAAGTGAAGGAGATAATACACCTAGTTCTCAAGCTCTGTTCAACCATACCACTAATAACAGCTCCAAGTGGAGACACCTCTCTCCTCTCTGCTCTATCCACCACTGAGGAAACTGCTCAGAGCATTCTTCCTTTGCCTCAACCCTAAGTCACAACACCTGAGGGTCTTGCCCTGGGCACCACATAGCATCATTGAATTCCCCTTCCTCAAAAGCCAGGGCACTTTTCCCCTCGCTGCAAACTGCCTGGACTCAGGGCATCAATGCTTGGTTGCTCTTCCCAGGATCCCCATCTCCCCACCCCTCCTTAACATGTTCCTTATGTCTCACAGGACATCTCACATCCTCCAGACATGGTTGCTGCTCCTAGACACTACCATTCATTGACAGGATTGTGTCTGGCTTATCCTATTGTCCTACTATTCCCACTACCAGTGCACCTCCTCAAAGAGCACAAGTTCCAAGAATGTGTGATGAATAAATGAGATGGTGAATAGGGGGACTTATTTACTAGAATTAACTTTTTCTATGCTTTCAAATAGACAAGTAAATCCAAGGCTATGTAGACTTTTTTTTTTAATATTACGGGAAGATAATAAGGTAAGTCAAGGATTTACCTTTGATTTCTGTATTTCTTCACTGTAACTATTTTACTGTTTTCTCCCAGATAACAAGAAATATTTTCCACTGCCATGTTATCTTGTTCCAGGCCACAAAAAAAATTTTTTTTGATTTTCCAAATTTGTTGAACAAAAATACTCCCACTCCTAAAGTATATTAATTGCAATAAATGTGACTTCTGTCCTTCCTTATCTTCCATTCCCAAGCAAATTAAAATCTCACCTGAAGGGACATGTCTAGATCTAAGGAAACAAAGTCAAATATTTCATGTCACCCAATTTGAACTGGAACACAAAAGCGTTATACAGTATATTCCCCTCTATTTACCCTGGCCCTCCACTAATTACAAGAGTGACTTGTCTTCAAACACAAGGTAAAGGATGAGCCCCATCTCACATGGGTTAAGAGAAGCTTCTGAATATGGCTCTGGTTCATCCTTTGACCATTACTAGAGGCCATGGCTACATCTTATCCTTGGGCACCCACTTCCTTTTCTCTCAAAGCTTCTTCATACAGGGAAGGGTAGTATCTAGGATTACTCCTGTGGAACTCAGCCCAATACTTAAGGACTTACATCTTTCTGGTTTTAGCATGGGCCCATGGATCCCACAGACTCATAATGGGCATGATTTCTGCCAGGTACCTGCCAGTAGTCCAAGTAACGTTGCTGTACCAAGTCTTCAGTGATGAGCTTCTTGGGATCCCCGTAGATGAAGTGCTCCATCCCAGCATATACTCCATCACACTCAGTGCTTCCCAGACAACCTCCTCACTGGCATGGTCGCCCTCAAAGAAGATGATACACGAGACCATTATCAGGAGGCCTGCCTTGGACATGGTCTACTCGTCGCTCTGCGTCCCATTGTAGGTCAGGCCCAAGGCATTGACAATGACTTAGGGGTGACCTGGGGGTACCACTTCTTTGACATTAATGCCATAGACCAGCTGCATGAACTCAGAGGCTTCCTTGAAGAGGCTTCTCTGCATGCTCTCAGAGGCTTCCCTTGAAGGGAAGTAGTCCTGGTAATTTTTGATGATGCTATTCAGCATTTCTGCCTTGGTGATTAGTTCCTTCATTTGGTATTGAGGAGCAGGAAATGCACTGTTAGCCATTTTCTTTTCCAGTGAATCAAGCAGCAAGGGCTCAGGGTCCTGCACATCCTTCCAGGGCAATGGCCCTTCCTTTTCTTGGCTGTCGGAGCCGTCACTGCATTGGATCCACAGAGTGGAAGCCAGTACATTAAGGACATAGGAGGTTCACTGAGGACTCTGTGGGCAAATTAGCATCACAGCAGCAGGAACCACTCTCAGGATGGCTGGCCTAGGAATAATGGAGTTAGCGGCAGAGGAAGAGATGTTTCACATGTCATGCTCCTCCTCAGCCCTGAGAACCTAGCCACCTACCAGGACTGATGCCTTCTTTGGGCCTTAGTGCCAATCTCAGGCTTGTAGTGCTACAGATTCCGAGTATGAGGCAACATGGCTCTCCTTGGGAACAGCAGGCAGGACAGCAGGCAGGAGGTCACAGGCCTGGGGGAGAGTTGGGTCCTGTGAGCTGACAATTGCATCTGTTGAGGCTCTCACCTAGGCCTGCTATAGATCTTTTCCTTGGGTGCTCCACTAGGGCTACACAAGTTCCTATCCTCCTGGAGGGGCTATCCCTTGAGAACCTACAGGAAGAAGAGAGAGGGCTTCTCAGGTTGTAGCCAGCTGGCAGAACACAAGGCCCTGGGCTGACAGCAGTGCTTCTGGTTTCTGGCACTGTGGGTCCTCTCAGTCTACATATAGCACACACAACTTTTCCTGCCCTGCCCCCAGACTTGGGAAGGTGGAAGGGCTGGACTGTGTGAGGTCCCCACAGTTCTGGCATGGATAATCATGTTAGTGCTCACTCTGGGCCACAAATTTTCCCCTGGCAGGACCTGGATGCCTTCCTAGGCTGGACTGGTGCAAACTTTCTGAATAAGGGCACATCCTCCTTGACACAGAATATAAGGAACTGAGGGGGGCCTCACCTCTGCCTAAGGGGGACAGAAAGAGGTGGACAAATTGAGTAGGGTCCATGTGTCTTGGAATGGGAAATCTTCTCTGTCCTCACCTTGTTGAAAGGCAAGGTCTGAGACTCCCTCTGATGATCTGAGACCACCTTTCTGAAACCAAAGCCCCATCCCTGGGAGAAACTAAAGGAGGGCGTGGCAGATGGGGAACCCAATCCACCCATAGTGCCTGGGTCTTCCCATGGTTCATGAAATGGACAAGTTGGAGCTTTGGGCCTGTGTTCCAGTGAGGGATTTTTCCTCTGTCCGCCCCTAGATTCTTGTCTGGGCCTGAGATACTCTTCTGCTCACCTGAGTCCATCCCCCTCTTCCTGAGTCCTTCACTTCACTGGGACAAATGACCCACAAAGTGAGAGAGGGTCCTCATCCTCAAAGGCTTGCCTAGGTTTCCTGGGCTGACAGCAGGCATGGGACAGATGTCTGAGAGGCACCTGCCTATGTTCTGGGCTGTGGATTCCCTCCATCTCCCTCAGGTTCCTCACTTTGTCTCTTGGCAGATCTTGGCCTCTGTGTCTGCCAACCAGGTGGGGCTCCCTGTGCTAACCAGAGGTCACCTTTCACATCAAGTTCTTCACCTACCCGATAGATCTGGGACTTTCACGAGAATGAGCAGATGCCACATCCCATTACCATGGTGTGCTGTTTGGGGCTCACAGGAAGAACTGGACCACATGTCTTCTGAGCTGGAGGTTCCCTAGGTCCTTACTTTAGTTTTTTCATCTTACTCCTGCCCGCTCCTCCCCTTCCTCAACCCCACCCCACCTGAGATGAAAAGATATTCCTCTTTAGACCAAGACCTCATCTCCCTGAAGACTCCCCACCTTCCTGCCCACAAGAGAAGTGAGCATGCCACTTAGGGTGTCTCAGAGATAACCACAGGGGACAGACAGATGGTTAAGAGCCCTTCTTTGGGAGCTACAAACACCTTAAATCCTCATGAAGATACCATATTTTGGGTGCTGACGGATCTTAGGGATCTTTCTCTGTTGACCAAATGTGGATCCCTCTGCTGACCTGACATCATCCATAGCACCAAGGTTCTCACCTCCCTGGGAGCTCCCTTCATCTATCACTTAGCAGAGGTGAGAGCAACTCACATCCAGGTACCTTTCCTGGCATGATTTCCAGGGCTGATAGTATGGGCAGGCAGGATTTCTGAGGTTCCTTCTTTTGGGAGGTGTGGGGTACCTTCATACCTTCAGCCCTCAACATAATTCCTCATCTTTATTGCTGCAGATACTGAACACCTCCCTCTACAGACCAGACTTGGCTCCTCTGCTCTCCTGAAACCAAGGCTTCATATTTTTTATATCGGTGTGTGTGTGGGGGGGGTAGCAGGCAAAAATGCGAATGTAGCACATCTGTGCACCCCGTATGGGTTTCTTTCAGGCTTCCAAAAGAAGGTTCTTTTGTCTGAACATACTGAAGCTATCCATATTTAAGCCTGACAGGGCCTCGGCCCTTTCCCCTCTTCTGACCAGTGGATGCATCTTGAAGGCCAAAGACATCATCTGCTTTAAGGCTACAGAGGAGGAAGTGTGGAGTGGTATCTCTTTCTCACCACTCTGCCCGGAGCTACACCAGGCTAACAGCAGGGGAATATTTCCTGTGTACTTGATCTGGGGTCTTCTTGGTCCTCCCTTGGGGCTCTGGGATTCTTCATTCTGAATATCTGAGGTCATACTTCTCAGCCTAAGCTCACTCCTCACTGATACTCCGGAGACAGAAGAGAAGGTGCCCTCTATTTGACCATGCTGCCCAGTGTTTCCCAGGGAAGATGGCAGGATGGAAGTCCCCCTCTGTTCTGCAGTGGAAGTCCCCTCATTCCTTCCTCTGCATCCTCCCCTTGCCTCCTGGGAGGAGCTGAACCCCTCTGTTAATTGAGTACTCCTCCCTCAGATTCCAGGATCAGAATGCAGGATAAGACTCATGTCTGGAAACTGGGGTTAGGCTGGGCCCCCTCCTTCCTGTGTCCTAAGTCACTCAGTTCTCTCTCATTTCTCACCTTGATGGCCAACAGGATCTGTTCCTTCTACCAAGCCCCTAACCTCCTTAGGACCCAGACACCAAAGTCAGAAAACATATGTCTATTCTTGGAAAGATTTCTTGGAACTGTGGTTCTTGGAACAGCTTGGACTTCCATCCTCTGTTGACTCAAGTATTCCCCATCAGACCCAGGCTCTGACTTCCAGGGTCCCCCAATAATGATGGGGAGGGTGTCATCCCTACTAAATCCCCATGTGCACTATAGAGATGAACACAGAGGGTCAACTGTATCATTTGGGCAACCTATATCTGTGCTGGGGCTTCTTCAGTTCACACACATCTTGGCAGCGTGCCTTTCTTTTTTCGTTCGTTCTTTCTTTTTCTTTTCTTTTCTTTTTTTTTGGTGCTGTTGATTGAACCTTGGGATTTGTGCAAGACAGGCCAAGCAACAGAGCCCAGGCCCTTTCAGCTCTGCAGCCCTGAAGTGCAGGATCAGAACAAGGCCCTCAAAACTCTCTGACCCCCTAAAGCAGAACTCAGTGGATGGCACTCCCTACAATGTGCCCGGGCCCCTCCCCAGGGCTTCCCAGGGATGACGGAATGGGAATATCTGGGGCTCTGTGGTCCTCCCTCTGGATCTTCGCCTTTGTTCTTGGCACATCCTGGACCCGCGATCTCTGTGTATGTGTGACTCCTCCTGTTAGTGCAAGGCTTTCATTGCTGGGTACTGCAGAGCTTATGAGAAGTAGCATGGTTCTCCTGAAAAGTCTGCCGTTGCGGTGCAGAGTGGGTAACAAACAGATTTGGACTGTAATACCCATAGTCCCTTGAGATGGAAGGGGTTCACATAAAAATTATGCTCTCGGGCTCATGGTGAGCAACACAAGCCAAATTATATTGCTTTGGTGTGGTCTATCTTGAATGGGGCTTCTTCAGTCCACCCTCAGCTTTCACCTTGAACACTGACAGAGGGCAGTCCCTGCTGAACTTCATTTATGAACTCCAAGCAATGTCCAGAAATCCTGCGGTCCTCTGAGGCAGAAAGGGTTCTTCTATGAATGCTTCTCCTGGCTTCCTAGGATGCAAGGCTGGAAATAAATCAGACCTGGATTGTCTGTGGACCCCTATCAGTCATGGGGCTTCACTCATCAATGCTTAGCTCTCACCTGGACCCCTGGCGTTCTCTACAGGTCCAATATGAAGGGAAGACCTCACGCTGAGAACACAGAGTTCACCAAAGTGGAAGGAGGTTGCATGAGATTCCTGTGCCTGGGGTGCAGGGCTGGGAAAAGAGAGGAATCTGATTATTTGGAGACCCTCTACATGGAGTGGAAATCTTCACTCAACCATTACCTGTCCCATTGATCTCTGAAACAACTTGAGCTCTCTCTGCTCAGCTGACCTGAAATCCATATTACATTCAGTTGATGTAACTCTAAGATTTCCTCCTAAGGTGGGAGGACATTGCCTGAGAATTCTGATCTCAGATTCCAGGCTGGGGAAAAGGGCAGGCCTGCAATGTTTGGCAACCTGTAAGAAAAGTGGGATTTCCTCAGTCCACCCCAAGCCCTCACTCTGGCCCCTAAACAGGGCCCTCAAGTCCTCTCTGCTACACCAATGTGAAATCAAAGGTGTAAAAATAGGAAAAGAAGAATTAAAACTATCCCTTTTTGCACATGACATGATACTATACTTAGAAGACCCAAAAAAGACAACCAAGAAACTTAAAGAACTGATCAACAAATTCAGCAGAGTGTCTGGATACAAAATCAATCTTAAAAATTTCAGAAGCTTTCCTGTATGCCAAGCATAAATCCACTGAAAAAGAAACCCAGAAAACAATTCCACTCACAATAGCACCCCGAAAAATAAAATACTTAGGGATCAACCTGACCAAGGAGGTAAAAGACCTCTATAAGGAAAACTATAAAAAACTGAAACAAGAAATCGATGAAGACCTTAGAAGATGGGAAGATCTTCCATACTTTTGTATACGCAGAATAAGTGTCATCAAAATGGCCATCCTCCCAAAAGTGATCTACAGATTCAATGTAATACCCATGAAATTACCAAGGTCACTCCTCACAGACATAGAAAAGTCAGTCTTTAAATTCATTTGGAACAACAAAAAGCCCAGGATAGCCAAAGTCGTTCTTAGGAAAAAAGAACCATGCAGGAGGCATCACAATACCTGACTTCAAGCTCTACTACAAAGCCACAGCAATAGAAACAGCATGGTATTGGCACAACATCAGACACATAGGCCAATGGAGCGGAATAGAAGATTCAGAAACAGATCCATGCACTTACAGTCAATTGATTTTTGACAAAGGAGCCAGAAACATACACTGGAAAAAAGATAGCCCCTTCAACAAATGGAGTTGACAAAATTGGTTAACTATATGCAGGAAAATGGAAATAAACCCCACTTTCTCACCCTACACAAGAGTCAACTCAAGGTGGATCAAAGATGTGGAAGTCAGGCCAGAGACCTTGCAGCTCCTTGAAGAAGGCATAGGCCCAACACTTCAACACATAGGCACAGGTCAACACTTTCTCAACAAGACCCCAAAGACACAAGTAATTCAAAGGAAGATCAATTCAGGGGATTGCATTAAACTGAAGAGCTTCTGCGCAGCAAAGGAAACCATCAAGAACCTCAACAGAGAGCCCACAGAGTGGGAGAAAATTTTTGCCAGCTTCTCTTCTGATAGAGGACTAATATCTAGGATATACAGAGAACTCGAGAAAATCAAAGCTAAGAACACAAACAACCCAATCAAAAAGTGGGCAAAGGATCTAAATAGACGCTTCGCAAAAGAAGAAATGCAAATGGCCAATAAACATATGAGGAAGTGTTCTACATCGTTAGCAATCAGAAAGATGCAAATCAAAACTACCTTGAGATTTCACCTAACGCCAATTAGAATGGCAATCATAAGAAACACGAATAACAACAAATGCTGGCAAGGGTGTGAAGAAGTGGGAACCCTAATACATTGTTGGTGGGATTGCAAATTAGTGCAACCACTTTGGAAAACAGTATGGAGGATCCTCAGACGAATGGGAATGAACCTACCATATGATCCAACAATACCACTTCTGGGTATCTACCCAAAAGAATGGGAACCAAAGTATCAGACTGATGCATGTGTATCTGTACATGCATAATTCACAATTGCCAACTACAGAACCAGCCAAGATGTCCATCAACAGATGAATGGACTACAAAACTATGGGATATGTACACAATGGAATTTTACTCAGCCATAAAGAAGAACAAAATCATGTCATTTGCAGGGAAATGGATGCAACTGGAAAACATTATGTAAAGTTAGATTAGTCAGTCACAAAAAGTAAAAAAAAAATCGTATGTTCTCCCTAATATATGGATGATAGGGAGAAGACGGGGCATAAGAGGGACACCGGATGAAGAAGGAGAAACCTTAGATGAGTAAAGAAGTTGACTTAACTGATGGTGATATGGGAGGGGGGGAACACCTTAATGCACATGATGTACTTCCACAATCATATCAAAATCAATCACTAACCAGAACCTGAGAAGGAGGGAGGGCGACAGAGTGGGGTGGAATTGGGGAAGGGTTAAATGAGAAATGTGTGCATGTATGCCTTTACCAGCTTGTACCTAACAAAGATGTATGATTACAATGCACCAATTAACAAAAATAAATAAAACAAAAGAAAGTGGCTGCACCTACATTTGGGGCATAAATGTTGATAATTGTTACTTCCTATTGCTGGATTGTTCCTTTTACTAGGAAGAAATGACCTGCTTTGTCTCTTCTGATAAGCTTAGGGTTGAAGTCTAATTTATCTGATATCATAGTTGCTACTCCTGCTTGTCTTTGAGTTACACTGGCACGGATTACCTTACTCCAGCCCTTACCCTTTAGTTAGTGGGAATCTTTGCTTGTAAGATGTGGTTTTGGCAGGCAACATATCGATCGATTCTGGGTTTTGATCCATTTTGACACCGTGTGTCTCTTTCTTGGGGAGCTGAGGCCATTTATATTCAGTGTGATTACTGAGAGGTGTTTCTTAGTTCCTAATATTTTGAGTTTTGACTTCTGTTTGAGGTAGTGTTTGCTCTTCTTTCCTTAGTTGTTTGCTTCCTGGAAATTATTGTTCCTCTGGTTCTGATGTTTACTTGTTAGTTCTTCTTTGTAGTTAATCTCGTTGAGTATTTTCTCTACTACTGGTTTGGAAGTGTCATAAGTTTTTTTTTTTATTTTTATTTTTATTTTTTTGCAGTACTGGGGATTGAACTCAGAGGCATTCTACCTCCGAGCTCTACCCCCACCCCTATTTTTTATTCTTTATTTTGAAACCGAGTCTCACTAAGTTGCAGAGTGCCTCACTAGGTAGCTGAGGCTGGCCGCGAACCCGGATCCTCCGGTCTCAGCCTCCCGAATGCTGGGATTACAAGCGTGCGCCACCACGCCCGGCTAGTTTTTTTTTTTTTTTTTTCAGTTTCTGTTAGTCATGGAAAGTTTTTATTTCCCCATCAATTTTGTGTGAGAGTTTTTCTGGGTAGGAGAATCTTGGCTGCAAGTTATTTTCTTGCAGAGTTTGGAATATGTTACTCCAGCCCCTCAAGCAATATGTTGCTTTTGGAGGTCTGGAGTGATTCTAATTGGTTTGCCTCTAAATGCCACTTGGCCTTTTACTTTTGTTGCCTTTAGGATTCTCTCCTTGGCCTCTATATTAGTCAATTTGACTATTATGTGGTATGGTGAACCTCTTCTTTGGTCTTGTCTAGAGGTGGTTCTATATGTTTCCTGTACCTGTGTGTCAACTTCCTTTCTATGTTTGGAGAATTCTCTGATATTCCTTCTTTGAAAGGATGGTTTATTCCATTAGTGTCAACTTCTAATCCCTCTGCTATGCATATTATTCTTAGGTTAGCTATTTTAAAATTGTCCCAGGTCTCATCAATGTCCAATTTTACTGTCGATTTTTTTTTCTAAATTATGTACTATGGATTCATTGTTGGAATGGTCATCTTCTAAGAGTGATATTCTATTTTTCATGTGGTCTAATCTACTGTTTTTAGTTTTTATTGATGCCTTCACTTCAATTATTGCACCTTTCACTTCTTTCAGTGCTTCTCTTTGATTCCTGTTCAGAGTGTCAGATTCTTTGTTTATTTGTTCCTTTATTTCTTTTCAGATGCCGCTGCATTCTTTCCAGAAATCTTGTATCATTTCTACTATTAAAGATCTGAATTGTTCTTCTGGTAATCTCTGCCATTCTGTGTTGGTGAGGTCTATTATTGTGGGATTGTGGTGGCTCATTGCTTCTTTGCTATTTTTCCTTCCCATGGTTTCCCTGTTCTTAAATCTATATCTTTGCTGCTCTTGCAAGCTTTCTCTCAATTTGCACATTTCTTATTTTCTCTCTGTGAATAGTATCTTGTACTGCATTGCAATTACTCTAGGGCTTCTTCTGCCCACTGTAATTGTGCCACTGGTGGTTTTCAGGTGTTGGCTTCTAGGGTCTGTTTGTTGCTTCTCTTATGGGGATTCATCTCAGAGATGTGAGTATGACAGTTTGTCGTCTCTGCGTTTGTAGACCTCAATGTGGGATATGTTGAGCGATTCCTTCTATCAGCAGAGGTGAGTTTATCCTTAGGGATCGGCAGTCCTTTCTGGTGGTTCACCTCTGTGGTCCAATCTCTGCAGTAGGGTTTTAGAGATGTCTGCTGGTATATACAAGGACAGGTTGTGTTCACTGTCGAAGGTCGGATGAGGGGGGAGAAGCCAGAGTGATGAATGCAAGAATAGGGTAAAGTAGAAGGTATGGTCCAGTGAAGTAAGAGTTTGAATGTGTTGAGGTGATATATGGTAAATATTAGAAATAGTGGATATGTCGGGGGATTCTGGTAGTCAGTGTAGAGTATTTAAGTGTAGTGGTATCAAATGGTCTTGACATGAGACAGAGAAAACATGAAAAAGAAAAGAGAAAAATGTTTTGAGGAGAAGAATATAGCTAGGAGAGTGGGAAGGAAGCTTGTAAAAGGGATGAGGAAAAGAGTCAGCAACTGAGGAAAAAATAACAAAGCAACCAATCACCCAAACAAACAAACATAAATAAAGTAATACAAAATGAAAACAGAGTAAAATAAAATAAAATAAAAAGAAACAAAAACAAAAACTCTGCAACTATATAAGTACAGAGCCGAGTTGGCCTCCGCAGTCCTTTTGGATCTGCTTGGATATTTTCAGCTTTTATATGTCTGCTTACTATATTAGATTTACGACCATGTTTCAGGCATTCTTATTCGCTCTCTTCATCAGTACAGGCAGGGAGGTCTGCTGTTTTCTCTCCCACTGCAAGCTTGTATCTCTGGTCTCTTCACATGGCCTGTCCCTGTGCCTCTCTTGTCTATGTAGGCAGGGCGGCATCACTGGTTCTGGACCCAGTGTAAGCCAGAGGCTCCACGCTTTTCAAAGGCATTCTCTCTCTCTCTCTCTCTTTCTCTCTCTCTCTCTCTTCCCTTTGTTGGTGGCAGGAGTGCATTCTAAATGCCAGGCATTATCCAGGGTTCAGGGTTCTTGTAAGGTCTCTATGCTCTGTGTGCTCTGGGTCCCTCCCGCACTTCTGCTCCTATTCAATCACTAGAAGGGCGGACAACAAATTCTGTCCTTTGCACAGGGGCCCCCTGGAGAGTACAGTTAACTTACAGTTGAGTGCTGCTCTGGCTCTGTAGGGAGAGATGAGCTGAGGTGTCCCCGCCACAGGCTTAAGGTGGTCGCCCCAGGTGTTCCGGTCACTGTCAGTTGTATGGGGGTATGCTGCCTGATTAAGGTGTGGAGTTCTGGAGTATCTTACTCCACATCTGGTCGCTGGGTATGTAGGAAGTTGTTAGATGTCTCAGTGGTAGGTTCTGTTCAGCTGTGCTTCAATTTTCATTACTTTGTTCACTTTTTTGCTGTTTTTTTTTCTTCTGTCAAGAAGCACCTTCTGTGGCAGTTTTGATTCAAGCTCTACAGCGCAATTGAGTGCTGCTGTGGCTCTGGCAGGTTAGGTGAACTGGGGTGTCTCTGCCGCGCGCTTAAGCTGGCCGTCGCAGGCTTTCCAGTCACTGTGAATTGTGCAGGGATATGGCGCCTGATTAGGGTGTGGCATTCTGTAGTCACTTACTTCCACATCTGGTCGCTGGGTATGCAGGAGGTCCGTTAGATGTCTCGGTGCTAGTAGACCCCACTCTGGGCCTCGTTGTAGCTTTTGTGGACAGCCTAGAGCCACAGAAGTAGGATATTATTGTTTTGCCAAAATATAGCCATGCTTATTAGCAACCAATACTACTCTTATTAGCAATCAGTACCAACTCAATTCCCATCACTCTACCTGGGATGGAACTTCCCCGACTCACATCTTGATGCCTGCTTGAGCCCTGGTCTTCTTTTTTTTTTTTTTTTTTTTTTTTTTTTTTTTGTGGTACTGGGGATTGAACTCAGGGGCGTTCTACCTCCGAGCTATACCCCCAGCCCTATTTTTTATTCTTTATTTTGAAACCGAGTCTCACTAAGTTCCGGAGTGCCTCACTAGGTAGCTGAGGCTGGTCTCGAACCGGATCCTCCGGTCTCAGCCTCCTGAATGCTGGGATTACAAGCGTGCGCCACCACGCCCGGCTCAGCCCTGGTCTTCTTTATGACACTCACCTGAAGTCTGGAGCTCAATCAAAGCTCCTAACTCAGGGGGTGCCCTAAGGCAGAATGGGTTCGCCTGAGAATTGTGCTCCTCCACTCCAAGCGGATCTGGCCTCAGAAGCAGACTTGGGCTGTTTAAGGGACCTCTTACCTGAGATGGGGCTTCCTCCATCCACTCTCATTCTCACCTGGACAAGAGCCAACTCTCTATAAGTGGCCGTCCTGAAGCCAGGAACTTAGGCTGAGGTCAGGAACTGGCAGGTCTCCTCTGAGAATTCTCCCCCAGGATGTATGGCTGGCCATACGGACCTCCATGGATTGTTTAGGGACCTTCTGAGGCTTCCTCGGTCTTGTCTTCAGCTCACACCTTGACCCTTGCCTGATCCCTGCAAAGGACAAGGAAGGATCCTGTGGCACTGACCTGAAACTGGGACCTCAGGAAATACCTCAAACTTGCAGAGTGCCCTGAGGCAGAAAGAGTTCACCTAAGATTTGTGTCTCCCCAGTGAGACAGGTCTAGCTTTACAAACAGGCCCAGACTGTTTGGAAGACCCTCTGAGGTGGCATTCCCTCTGTCCACCCTCAGCTCCCATGTGGACCCATGGATAGGGAACCAGCCATCTCAGCAGCCCAAATAATTTGAAGTAAGGAGCTCAATCGGAGGCCAGAACACTTGGGATGCCCTGAGGCGGAAGTGGTTCACCTAGGAATTATGTCCCCGCCGCATCTTGGAAGGCACGTCCGGCCTCACAAGCCGGCCTGGACTATTCGAGGACCCTCTACCTGAGGTGGGGTTTCCTCCGTCTAACCTGGGTTCCCACCTGGACCCCTGGATGGGGAACCAGCCCTCTCAGCACCCGAGTGAGAAAGAAGCCCGGACAGTACACGCCCAGGCTGTGCTCTGAGGCGGAAAGGGGTTCCCTGGAGAACATTCCCACCCTCTCTCGCTCTGATGTCCGGGATGCAGGGCTGGCTACATGGGCCCACACTGACCGTTGGTGGACCTTGACCACGGGTGGGCCTTCCTTTGTCCACCCTCAACTCTCATGTTGACTCCTTTAGAGCCTGGGGCCTCTCCACTCAGCCAACCTGACTGACTGTGAACCCCGTACTGATACCGGAAGTCCACCTCTCCTCGTGTCCCCGGAGGGAGGCGAAAGGGATTCCCTTGACAAGTCTTCCCTGGGGTGCAGGGCTGGCCAAGGAAGTTGGTCAGGATGGTTTGGGGACCTTGTAGGTGGAGTGGTGCATCCTCAGTCCACCCATCACTCTGACCTTGACCCCCCTAGAGAGCCCAGGACTTTTTGCTCCTCTCACCTGAAGCGTAGACCTTAGAATAAAGTCCTCACCTCCATCCTATCTCCCAAGAAGGAACCTAGTGACCCTCATCTATGACAATGTGCCCGGCTTCTCCCAAGGCTCACCCGTGGGAATCATGACATCCTGGCAGGGCTTCTCACCATTTACTAGCAGAGCCTGGATCCCCTTCCTGTGATCACCTGAGTTCACTCCCCCAAGCCCAGGGTTCCTGAGGGTTATAGTGGGGGAAGTTGTGTGGTCAGGTCACAAGGGGGCCTGGTGTCTGGCTCACCTGACCACAGGAGTGGAGATGGAGTTGGCAGGAGGCTCTTCTACGGGTTGAGGTCATCCCCTAATTCCTCTCTCAGGGCCCTCACCTTGATTCCTGGCAGAGCCTGGACCCCTATCCTGTGCCTACCATAATCCACCTCCCTTGGTCTTCCTGAGTCCCCTGAGGTGGCAGTGGAGGCAGTTGACAGTGCTGCCTGTCCAGGGTCTTCCAGGGATGACATCAAGGCCTGAGCTGCTATGCTTCTGACAACTGGACATGCCTGGGGCCGCCTCCTGGCACAGTCAACCTAAAATCTGGCCCCCGGGAAAAGACCCTAATCCACATGGTCCACTGAGTCAGAAGAGGCGCCTCTGTGAATTCTGCTCCTGGGTTTCAGGGCTGGCAATGGAGGGCAACCTGGACTATTTGAGGATATTCTACCTGTATGGGGACTTCCTCAGCTTCCACCTTGACCCATGTCTGAGCCCTGTCCATCCTTGTGGCATTGACCCGAAGCCCTAAGTTCAATCAAAGCTCTTAATGTGCGGGGCACCATGAAGCAGAAGGAGTTTGTTTAAGAAATGTGCCCATCTGGGATGTGGGTCTCGCCTCAGAAGCAGGCTTGTGCTGTCTGGGGGACCCTACCCCTGAGTTGGGGTTTGCTCTGTCCACCTTTGGATCCCACCCGGACTCCTGGACAGGGAACTAGCCCTCTCAGTGTCCCAGACGACCTGAAGCCTGGAGGGAACCCACTCAGGCCACTCTCTGAGGTGGAAGGGGTTCCCTGAAAATCCCCCCACCCCGTCCTCCAGCATGTAGGGCTGCCACATGGGCTCATATGGATTTTTTTTCAGACCTTGAACAAGGTGTGACTTCCTCTGCCCACCCTCTTCTCACCTCAATGATAGAGCCTGAGACCTCTCCACTTGGCTGACCTGAAGGATTTCGAACCCCAGGCCTAGGCTGGAACTCCCCATCTCCCTTGGTCCCCAGAGGGAAGTGAAAGTGGTTCCCCTGAGAATTCTCTGCTAGGATGTAGGGCTGGCCACATGGGCCTACATGGATTGTTTTGGGACCTTCTGGGGCTATCTCAGTCCACCTTCAGCTTGCACCTTGACCCTTGCCTGAGTCCCAACCATCCCTGTTGAACTGAACTGAAGCCTGGAGATCAATCAAAGCTTCTAACTCACGAGGTGCCCTGAGGCAGAAGGCTTCGTCTTAAAACCCTCCCTCTTTCTGTCCTCCAGGACACAGGCCTGGCTACAGGGGCCCACACAAACTGTTTCTGGACTTTCACTGTGGGTGGGGCTTCCTCCACCCACCCTCAGCTCTCACCTGGACCCCGACAGAGCCTGGATCTCTCTGCTCGGCCACCCTCATGGATCGTGAAACCCAGCCAAGGCTGGAACTCCCCCCCCCAGGCCCCCAGAAGGAGGCAGAAAGGGTTCCTAATAAGTGTTCCCCTGAGGTATAGGGCTGGCCATGGAGGTTGGCCTGGATTCTTTGGGGACACCTAGGTGTGGTACGGTGTCCTCAGTCCACCCAAAGCTCTCACCTTGAACACTAGAGAACCTGGGACCTATCCCTCCTCTGACCTGAAGTGCAACTCTCAGAACAAGGCCCTCACCTCCATCCAACCTCCCAAGAAACAACTCAGTGACCCTCACCTATGTTGATGTGCCCCTGTTCTCCTAGGGCACACAGGGATGGAAATTTATTCCATGGGGTCTCCACTGTCCTCCCAGGGTTCCTCACCATTTCCTAGCAGAGCCTGGACACCCTTCCTGTGATCATCTCATTCCAGCACCCCGAGGCCTAGAATCCCCTGAGGGTCACAGTGGGGGTAGTGGTGTGTTCCGGTTTCAAGGAAGCCTGGGACCTTGCCAGCCTGACCACAGGAGCAGAGATGGATGGGGTGGGGGGACTCATCTACGGGTTGGGTGTCATCGCCTAATTTCTCTCTCATAGTCCTTGCCTTGGTTCTTGACAGATCCTGCACTGCCATCCTATGCTTACCATAGTCCACCTCTCTGAGGTGTCAGTAGGGGTAGGGGAATGGTCAGGTTGAGAATGCTACCTGTCTGAGATCTTCCAAGGCTGCCAACAGGGACATAGCTGCTATGACCTGAAGAGCTGGACATGCCCAGGGCTGCCTCCCCACACAGTGGACTTAAAGCCCGACCCTCAGGAAAAGGCACTAATCCCCAGGGTCCACTGAGTCAGAAGGGGAGCCTCTGTGAATTCTGTCCCGGGGTTGCAGGGATGACAACAGAGCCCAACCTGGACTATTTGAGGACACACTACCTGGCTGGGGACTTCCTCAGCTTTCATCTTGACCCTGTCTGGTCCTCAGCCTTCCTTGTGGCACTGATGTGAAGCCCAGAGCTTGAAGTTCCTAACTTGCCAGGTGCCCTGATTCAGAAGGAGTTTGCCTAAGAATTGTGTCACTCCCCCGGGAGGTGGGTCTGGCCTCAGAATCAGGCCTGGGCTGTTTGGGGACCCTCTATGTGATGTGATGTGGGGGTTTCCTCTTTCCACCATCAAGTCTCACCTTGATCCCTGGAACAGGAGCCTTCCCTCTCCACGTGGCTGACCTGAAGCTGGAACTCTCAGGCTGCACCCTGAGGCAAAAGCGGTTCCCTTGAGAGTTCTCCTGCCAGGATGTCCAGCTGGCCACGCTGGCCGACACGGATTGTTTGTGGACCTTCTAGATCTTGCTGAGTCCACCTTCAGCTTGCATCTTAGTCCTTCCTGAGCCCCGGCTGTCCTTGCAGAACTCAACTGAAGGCAGAGTTCAATCAAAGCCCTATCTCACAGGGTGCCCTGAGGCAGAAGGGGTTCCTATCCTGTGTCCTCCTATCCTGGGATATGAGTCTGGCCTTAGAAGAGGGCCTGGACTGTTCAACAACCCACACATGCAGTGGGGTTTCCTCTGTTCACCTTCAGTTCCAGCCTGTATCCCTCGACCGGGAATGAGCCTTCTAAGCGACCTCAATGAGGAGAGAAAATCCAGGAGGGAATGTGCATAGGCCATGCCCTGAGGCAGAAGGAGCTCCCCTCAAAACTCTCCCTCCCTCCATCCTTTGAGACTCAGGGCTGGACACACCGACTCACACAGACCGTTTCTGACTTTCACCGCAGATGGCAAGACTTCTTCTGTCTGCCCTCAGCTCTCACCTCAACCCCGGTAGAGCCCGGTACACCTCTGCTCAGCTGACCTGACCAATTGTGAATACAAGGCTGAGGCTGGAATGCCCCCCCAACCCCTGAGTCCCCAGAGGGAGGCAGAACGCTTCCCCTGTCAATTCTTCTCTGGGTGCAGAGCTGCAGAGCTGGCCACAGAGGTTGGCCTGGATAGTTTGGGGACCCTCTAGGCAGGGTGGGACATCCTCAGTCCACCCACAGCTCTCTCCTTGACCTCAAGAGAGCCCAGGACCTATCCCTATCACCTCCATTTGATGTCTCAAGAATTAACTCAGTGACTCATACCTATGGTGATATGCCCGAGTCCTGCCAGGGCTCACAGGGACAGAAATTGATTCTGTGGGGTCCCGGCCATCCTCCCCGGGCTCCTTACTGTTTCCTAGCAGAGCCTAGATTCCCTTCCTGTGATTACCTCAGTCCACTCTCCCCCCCGACCCCAAGCCCAGGACTCCTTGAGGATCACAGTGCAGGTAGTAGTGTGATCAGGTTACAAGGGGGCCTGGTGTCTGAGGGCCAGGCCTCAGAGGCAGAGATGGATAGGCAGGGGGACTATAGGTTTGGCTCATCCACTAATTCCTCTCTCAAGGTCCTTGCCTTGGTTCCTGGCAGAGCCTGGACCCCCCATGCTGTGCCTATCATAGTCCAACTGCCTTGGTTTCCCAAGTCCCCTGAGGTGAGAGTGGAGGCAGGGGAATGGTCAGATTGACAGTTCTGCCTGTCTGAGGTCTTCCAGGGCCAACAGCAGGGGCCAAGCCACTGTGCCCCTGACAGCTTGAAATGCCCAGGACCACCTCTCTGCACAGCTGATCTGAAGTCCCACCCTCAAGAAAAGGCCCTAATCCCCAGGGTCCTCTGAGTTGGAAGAGGTGCCCTGGGTTGCAGGGCTGGCAATCCTGAGTCTGCCCTCAGCTCTCACCTTGACTCCTGCCTGAGGCCTGGCCATCCTTCTGGTACTGGCCTGAAGCCCGGTGCTCAATCAGAGCTCCTAACCAGCCAGTTGCCATGAGACAAAAGGAGACCCACAAGCCACTCTGCCCTCCTAGAGCCACTTTCCAGAGACCCTCCTCAAACCCCCTTCTGTGACCCCCAGGTTCCCCCAGTTCTCTTCTCTTCTTCCCCTTCTGCTGATGGCCCGTGGCTCATCATCATCTTAATGGTGTACTGTTGTGACTATTGCCCTTGCCCAAGTGCTAGTATTCATGTCTTTCCTTGATTAGCCCTGAATCAACTACAGTTATTATTAGCTCTTATGAACTCAGCTAGGTGACCCTTCGAGTCTGAGTTCATAAGAGCTAATAATAACTGTATCATGTCAGTAGGCTGGATTTATATTTTAACCTATGAGTCTACCCTCCACATGACCATTCTTACCCGAACATCTGTGTAGGTGAATTAGTCACTCTGTAAATCTGCATTTTCTTAGGGAGCAGTTATCAGACAAGAGACATGGAAGGATGGTGAATTGTTTTTTTTTGTTGTTGTTGTTGTTGTTGTTGTTGTTGTTGTACTGGGGATTGAACTCAGGGGCATCCTACCTCCGAGCTATACCCCCAGCCCTGTTTTTTATTCTTTATTTTTAAACCGAGTCTCACTAAGTTGCAGAGTGCCTCACTAGGTAGCTGAGGCTGGCCGCGAACTCGGATCCTCTGGTCTCAGCCTCCCGAATGCTGGGATTACAAGTGTGCGCCACCACGCCCGGCTGTGAATTGTTTTTTGTTGTTCAAATTTAAGCTAGCAGCCAGGCATTGTGACACATCCCTGTAATCCCAGGATGCTATGTATCCCAGGTTGAGACAGGAGGATTGCAAGTTCCAGGTCAGCCTGGGCAATTTAGCAAGACGATGTCTCAAAATAAATATTTAAAGGGGCAGGGAGGCTGGATGTAGTGGCACACACCAGTAATCCTTGCACTTCAAGGCTGATATAGGAGGGTCACAGGTTCAAGATCATCCTCAACAACTTAGTGAGCCTCTCAGGAACCTAGCAAGACCCTGTTTAATTTTTTTTTTAATTTAAAAAGGGATGGAGGTAGAATGCCCCTGGATTCAACTCCTACTACCACAAAAAGGGGAGTGGCAGGGGATGTAGCTCAGTTTTTGCCTGGCATGCTGGATTACCTGGGTTCAATCACAGTAGCACAATTTTATTTTTCTGCTAGCATGTTCTTCCAGGAACAAGTTCTCACCTCTTATGTGGATTCCTGGATATTAGGAATTCAGTGTCAGTCTATGGTTGCTATTTATCTACCACTTATGAGGGGGCCTCAGATCCTGACCATACCATGAAGCTCATCTATCTATTGATGTGTTCAACTCCCAGATTCCACGAAAATCCTATTGCCAATATCTTAATGCCTGCAAAAGTCCCTCTTCTAACTTCAGTGTTATATCTCAAGAACCAGTAGAATATAGGACAAGTTAAAGCCTATTTACAGTCCATTGGGTAAACAAAGAATGTGTTGACTCCCAGGCAGGTATGATAAGATGTCTAAAATCATAGCCTCTCGTGAATTTATCTGGCCAAGAAGCTGTGGCCATCAGAGAAGGCTGAGGGTGAGCAACAGGAGAGCCAGGAGACTTTTGCAGGAGTGGGAATGCTCTATGTCAAGGGGAAAATGGGTGATTCTACCCAGCCTTCAGAAGAGACATCAGGGAAAGGCTGAGCAGCAGGCTAGATCACAGAATTGGAAGGGAGGGCACATGGAGAATAGCCAGGGGAAGGGCACCATAATGGGGGAAAGTGCCAGGACTGGAGAGAAGTGCCAGCACCTTGGCAAATTCAGCTCTCAAGGAACCAACTGCAAACAATTTCCAAAGCATGTTTTGAATTCACTTCTTTAGGACTCCTAGGGTCCTTCATTTTGTCACCAGAGAAACCTTATGCAGGGCTGAGCAGCAAATTTCAGATACAAGGTCACCCTCCTGCTGGGAGCAGTGGAAACAGCATGGGCTTCAGATGAACTCTGACCAGACAGCCTGTCTCAGTTCTGTCACTAGCCAGCGAACCTGAAAAAAAATCCCAACTTAGTTAGCCCTTGTGTCTTCACCTGCAAAGTGAGTCTGTCCAGTAGAACTGTTGGCACATGAGTATTGTATTTAAAGCACATGGTGCAGTACCTGGCATATATTGGAACAGTAGTGAATGGAAGATGGCTATTACTTCTAATAGTATTTGGTCACAGCCTCTAAGACTCTGGAATGTTGGTCCAAATGTCATTAGTCACAAGAAACATCAGAGAATATGCAACTAAGTGGGAGATGGGATAGCTAATCAGCCCAAATAATGGCTATAATTCAGTAAATATTCCCTCTTAGAGGACAAATGGCAAAATCTGTGCAGAGTTTTCCCTACTAGGCAACTCCTAGAAATTGAATCGAGGTCAACCTCTTGACTCCTCAGCTTCTCTTTTATCCAAACTACTAATTTCATTCATCCCATCACCACCAGAAATCAACTGCTTGCTTATAAATTGGCAAAATTATGTTGGCTAACTAAAATGCCACTTTAATACATTCACCTCTGACTCTCCCCACCAGGCTGAAGAGCCCCTAGCTGTGGGCATCTGAACCTTTTGTCACTGGAAATTCATCCTCTCTCTCAAGAAATCCTTCCAATCGATGGAGAAAAAGTGCCTAGTTTTTATGCTGTGTTCAATTGCACCTCCCGTAACTGCTCAGGTGGACATTCCTTGTGCTTTATCCACCATTGAAAGGAACTACTCAGAGTAGTTCTCCAGTCTCTTGGCTCTAAGTCAAAACATCTGAGTGACTGGCCCTGGCTGCCATGGAGCTTCACTGAAATCACCTCCCTCAAAAGTCTTTGAAGTTTCCCCAAGCCCCAAATGGCCTGGGTTCAGGGCATTGACACTCAGCTGCTCTGTCCTGGAGCTCCATCTCTGCACCTTTCATTTACATGTTCTTTAGGTCTCAAGAAGACGTTTCATATCATACATACATGATTGCTGCTCCTAGACTCTACCATTCAGTGAAAGAAATGGGTCTCCCAGGCATGGTGGTTCACACCTGTAATACCAGTACTTCAGAAGGTGAGACAGGACAATTGCTGGTTTGAAGCAAGTCTCAGCAACTTTGGGAACCCTGTTTCAAAAAAATAATGCTGGTGGTATTGCTTGGAGGCACAATGACTCAGTTCATTCTCCATTATCCCCCCCCACACACACACACTTGCAAAAGAACAAAAAAGAAAGAAAGAATGAATTGGGTCTTCTATCATTTTATCATTTCCACTACTAACACAGGGCCTTCCAAAGAGGAAGAGTTCCATGAATGTTGGATGAATAAATGACACATGAACTTATTTATTTAGATGCAATTATGCCTACATTCTAAAATAGACAAGCAAATCCAAGTTTACACAGATATTTTTAGTATTACAGAGAAGATAAAAGAATAAGGGAAGGCAAAAATAATAGCCTTTGATGTTATTTCCCATCTTGCAAGATGGCAGGTGAAAAAGCGGAGAAGCCAGACACTAAAGGGAAGAAACCTGTAGCCAACAAGGCTGATGCCCACTAGTGGCAAGGTCAGAAAGGGCGACCTAAAGCTAAGAAGCTCAAGAAAGGGATGCCACACTGAGGCTAGAATCCTGGCCTGGTTAGAGGAATTGGCAGATACTACTGATCAGTTCTGTGTTACAGAAAGGTAATATACAAGAGGAAGTACTCTGCTGCTAAGTCCAAGGTTTAGAAGAAAAAGGAGAAGGTTCTCGCTACTGTCACAAAACTAGTTGGTGGTGACAAGAATGGGGGTACCCTGTTGC
>PVLC010024521.1:0-24591 GCA_004027655.1 Graphiurus murinus | reverse complement strand
AAAAAAAAAAAAAAAAAAAAAAAAAATCCCTAATATACGGAAGCTAGGGAGGAAATGGGTCATAAGAGGGACTCCAGATGAAGGAGAAACCTTAGATGAACAAAGAAGGTGACTTAACTGAAGGTAATGGGGGGGCACCCCAATGCACATGAAGTACTTTCACAAACCTATCAAAGTCAGTCACTAAACTGAACTTGAGAAGGAGGGCGGGGGTGGGAACTGGGGAAGGGCTAAATGAAGGATGTGTGCATGTATGCCTTTACCAGCTTGTAACTCATAAAGATGTATGATTATAATGCACCAATAAAAAAATAAAAATAAAAAAGAGACCCTTACTACGTGCTCTGACCACTGTCAGCTCCATGACTCCCCCATCCAAGTCCACTGACCCAAAGATGTGTGATAACATTAAAGCTCTGCTTGCTACTGTAAAGAAGGAAATGGCCCCTAAAGGACCTAGGGAGCACGCGAGAAAATCCAGCTTTGGGGCCAGGAGTTACTCTGCAGTTCACCTCACCGCCCTCTTTGGGGCATCCTTGGCCCTTGGGGTGCCCATCTGCTGGGGAAGGTCAGTGTTAGGAGCCTGCCTGTTTCTCTGAGCTGTGGAGGATTAGGCTTGGAGCCCCCTGCAGTGAGACCCGCAAAGGTTTCGGGGGGGGGGGGTCTCCACATGACCTAAAGCACACCCAAGCCTTGGGGCTTTTCCACTACTTCCTTGAGTTTATCTGACCCTCAGCCCAGATTAGCTTTATCTGTACAGCAGGATTAGACAGAGCTACCTCTTGGCGCTGCTGTGAGGAGCAAGTCTAGCAGTGACTGACGGGCATTTGAGGACTGTTCCAGCATGGGGTGGCCTCTGATTTTCTGTGGCTGCTTTATTGTTACAGTTATCATTATTATTATTATTATTATTATTATTATTATTATTATTATTATTATTATTATCAGACATTGCATCTTGCCCTAAAGTTTCTTAACCCTTATTAAATATCACTCAGAAAAGATGGCATAAAATAAGCTACAGAATATTGCAAAGCACGTTTTGTGTGTAGACAGATGATAGCAGGTGAGCACGATCCTTATCTAATTATAACTGCCACAGACTTGGAAATCAGCAAAACGACTCATGGTAAAAACGGCAAATGACAATAGCAACTAGACGATACTTAGACCACAGGTCTACAGAAAGGACCCGCAGATCTAGGGGTGATTCTGGGAGCTGAGAAGGGAGTGCACTTTAGGACAGAGTCACAGGCGAGGGCCTTAAAGCTGAGGCCCAGCAGACATCTGAGGCAGGGAGTGCAGCAGCGTGGTCCTGCAGTGCAGGGACTGTCGTGGGCAAGAGTGAGCGCCGGGGGCTGCGCTGGCCCATGCCCAGCTCTCTCTCTGTCTCCCCGTCTCCTCCAGGTGTCACAGACTTGGACGTTCCCTTCTAAGCCAGCCAGCTGTCCACCACCAGTCATCTCTGTGCACATGAAGATGCATTAGTGAGGGGTACAGTCACTCTGGCATGGTGTGGTCTTTCGAACACATCACTGACCACTTAAAACGGGTGACAGTTCATGGGGGAGGGGTCAATATTCCTTGAAATACATAAACCATTGAGCACTTGCTAAAGGTCATGGCTGTTTGAGCAGAAGCGCACTAAAAAAGCTGCGTGAGGCAGCCCAGCTCCAGTGGGACTTGGCTACCTGGTCATCGGACGATCCAGCGAAGAATAGGCAAGAGGACCGCGTGGGTTGACTTCCTTCTCATGATCGATAAATGTGATCTACCTTCCTTTATCCTTTCTTTCTTTCTTTTTCTTTCCCTTCCTTCCGCCTTCCCTTCCTCCCTCCCTCCTTCCTTCTTTCCTCTTCCTTCCTCTCTTTCCCTTTCTTCCTCCCTCCCTCCCTCTCTTCCTTCCTTCCCTCCTTTTTTCTTTCTCCTTCCTTTTCTTTCTTTCCTTCCTTCCTTCTTTCTTTCTTTCCCTCCCTCCCTCCCTCTCTCCTTCCTTCCTATACTGGAGATTGAAGCCAGGGGCATTCTACCTCTGAGCTACACCCCCCAGCCCTATTCTATTTTATTTTGAAATAGGATCTAAGTTCTCACACGCTAGCCTCAAACCTGTGATCCTCCTGCCTCAGCCTTCCAAGCTATGCATCAGTCTTCAAAAGAATGGCGGCTGTGGCCTTTACACAGCCAGCACACACCTGCTCTGGTGCTCCAGAGGCTGCTCTGGGCTGGGGGGGGAGGGTGCTCTGGTGCTCAACTTGGTGGAGATGGAAGCCACCCAGCATGCTTTGCAGCCAGCAGACTCCCAGCGTGGCCCAGGAGTGCAGGTTGTGGCATAAACACTTGGCGATCTTGGGGACCCACGGCAAATGTGTGTGATGACCCAGCAGGACCAGTGAAGGAACCTCCAGGCTGAGGGCTGCACTGACTTCTTCTCATGGATGCACAAGACTCCACAGTTCTTCAACCTGGTCTTCATTCCCCTTCCTTTCCTCAGACTGAAAAGAATCTGGGGTCTTTGGCTTCTCTTCATCTGCTTTTGACAACCCCAATTGATTCTGTCCTCGTGGGTGTTCGACAGGACCCAGTGGGTTAAAATTCATCACACTCGGGGTTGAACAAAAGCAGGAGTGGATAGGATTTGGGTGGGCCACAGACGCCTTGGATTCTCCAATTCCAGAAAAATCTGAAGACACAAAGCAGACTCCTCCGTCAGACCCTGGGCCTGGATGGGGCCTGTGATGAGCTGGCTAATTAGCCGGCCAGACCCCAGAGAAGAGGGGCGAAGGGAGGGAAGCGTCAGGAGGAGGAGAGGAGGACGTCTAGAGGGGTTTCTGGGGTGCAGGCAAGGCATTCATCAACCGGGGGGTGAATCTTCTCTGCAGAGACTGCTCGATTTGGGGCAAGGAGGTGGATTCTGCGTTACATTTGGGGAACCTTAAGGCTGGCCCGCCCGGGCCTCTCAGGACTACGTCCCCAAGATGGCCCGGAGGAGTGTGACAGGTGGGCTTGTGAATGCTTCTGCACACCTTTGGGACTTCGCTGCTGGCCGATAGATGGCCAAGAGATGACCCAGCTATGAATTTGCAGCCCAGGCCCGGTGGGCCGGAGGAGACGGCCGTCGATCACTGCCCAGGCAGCTACGGTCTTTCTTTAAGACGGATGCCCCGCGCTGCCGTGACTACGAGAGCGTCAAGGTTACTGGAGGAAATGTCCAACAGCATTTACGATGTTGGCAAGAATGACAGCCAGAACAGATCACCCGCCAGGAAGAAACAGGTGAGAAGCATGTGGCTGGCAGACAGAGCCCGGACCCCGCAAGGCGCTTCCTGCAGGTTTATCATCGGCTCCCGAGGGCCGACACCTTCTCCTTCCCTGCCCGGGACGCTGTGAGGAGGCCAGGTGGCCATCGGTTATAAGCGCCGAGTCCTTAGAGAGGCCTAGCAGTCTATCAAATGGACGCGATCGCCCTGGCTGTACATCAATAACTTCATTCTTAAAGGGCCTACAGCTTGTCAAACAATAGAAACCATTCAATCCTCAGTCAAGAATAATGCTCCAGCCCCTTCACACGAGTAACACCCTACTGTATCTCATTACAATAATTTAAAATGCATATGATTTTTTAAAAAAGGGGAAAAGAGGAAGAGAAGATTGCAGGAGAGAGGCGAGCTGGAGGCTTGGACAGAGCCGGAACACAGCCCCCTGCCCAGGCTGCCCGCTGCCCCAGCCCCCTGCCCTGTCCCCGCCTTCCTGAGCTGCGTAGGCCCCTCCCGCTCACTCTGGTCAATGCGCTAGGGGCAGAAAGCTGCTGTGATATCCTCCAAGTTCTCTTCTCTTTTTTCCCTCTGATGTGGCCCAATGCGAGGGACCCAGGGGCTTGTGTGGTCCCAAAAGATGGAGAAGCCACTCAATGGATGGAGAGATAATGGGGCGCACAGTTCTGCCTCACTCGGCGCATGGCGCTGCTCCCTGGAACCAGGGTCACATTTCACCAAGAGAGAAAGACCTTTGCACACTGCAAACAGAGTGGTTAATAAGCTAGCGGTTTATATATACTATGTGGGCAGTAGAGGGCTGGCTCTTCTATTTTATTTTTTGTTGGTGCACATTAATTATACAGAACACTGGGTTTCATCATGGCGTATTCCTGTGTGCGTATAACAGAATATGATCAATTTCGCTCCCCGGGGCCTCCCTTTTCTCTTCCCTCCCCTGCCCACCCCCTTCCTCTACACGAATGGTTTCCTTTCTACATTCATGATTCATTCTCTCTCTCTCTCTCTCTCTCTCTCTCTCTCTCTCTCTCTCTCTCTCTCTCTCTCTCTCTTTCTCTCTCGGATTATTCTTTTAGCAAATAAAACTGGCCCCAAACTTAAGAATGCCTGTGCAGGGACATACACCCCCTCCATTTTGGTAGCTCCCGTGAGATCAGAGAAGACTTAGTAAAAACCAAGTCCAGCCAGGCGTGGTGGCGCACGCTTGTAATCCCAGCATTCGGGAGGCTGAGACCGGAGGATCCGGGTTTGCGGCCAGCCTCAGCTGCTTAGTGAGGCACTCCGAAACTTAGTGAGACTCAGTTTCAAAATAAAGAATAAAAAATAGGGCTGGGGGTATAGCTCGGAGGTAGAATGCCCCTGAGTTCAATCCCCAGTACCACAAAAAAAAAAAAAAAAAAAAAAAAAAAACCAAGTCCAACCTGATTACCCCTATTGCTAGCACCAGTGCTAACCATGACTCCGTGCCACTGAGGCCACTGTCCCCTCTACCACTATTGCGACTGGACTACCCCTGTCCTCCACTGCCACCACCTCCCCAGTGCTACCCTTACACTGCCACTGCCACCGCCATCACTCTAAACCCCTCTCCAGGGTGACCACCTGCCACGGCACCTTAATAGCTGGATCTTGAGCAAGGCTCGGTCCCTGGAGTCCTGCAAGGCAGATGATTCCAAAAGAAGGAATGCGTGGCATTTCCCACTTTGCGTTATTATATTCTGGAAATTTCTGGAAATTATGGGTGCTTTGGGTTTTTGATTTTTTTATTAATTATAAAAGAAAAACTTCTTAGAATCATGCGGCCTGACAGATACTGATCTCTTAGCTGTAAAAGAGCAATGCCTCAAGACAATAAGCTTTAGCCTAGAAACAGGCTTTGCAAGTTTATCTAAATTGCCACTACCTGGTCTCCCTGAAACCCGCTAACTACCTAGATAAGACAGAACACTGCTTAGAGAGGCTAAGCAAAATTGTAAAGATTTTAACTAATGGAAAAGAATTTTCATATACGTGTTGTAAACTTAACTGGTTGTGATTAACCCTTAGAGAAACAAGTCTGTAAAAATTCCTGTTCTATATGCCTCACTGTAAAAAAAAACAGATAAATCTGCGACTGACAAAAAATAAAACAGATGCGCTTCTTCACTGCATTTGGGTGTGAGCGTATTCTCTCGACCTCGTCTCATTCCACACCAATCAAGGGACCCCCGACCCTGCGGCCACGAGAGCTGGACCCCGGCAGGCCACCATCGTCTCCATCAGCAGCATTTGCCACCCCCCCCATCTCCACCATCTCCCACCCTGATGCATTGCTACTGTCTCTACCATCTCCGACACCGACACCCCTCTACCATCTGCACCAACGCACCTCCACCATGGCTAACACCAATGCACCTCTACCGTCCTTATCATCTCCAGCGGACGCTGCCATCTCCACCACCCCCAGCGCCAACGCATCTCCACCATGTCCAACACTAACGCAACACCGCCAACTCCAACAGGTTTATCATTGCCGCCACTCCACGATGTCACACGCCAGCACCATCTCCGCCATGGCTAACATCGGTCTACCTCTACCATCTGCACCGTCTCTACCATCAACGTGCGGTACCGCCACTCTAACACCAACCCACCGCCCGCCACCATCCCCCGAGTCTCTACCACAATGTCCCAAGCCCCTCACCACCCCTACCTCCACCACGGGGTTAAAGACACAGCACTGAGGGTGGCCCTGTACGTGCTGCCTGTATGCCAATCACATTCTTGCGTTGTCCACTGTCCTTGAACTGGACTCGCCCCGTGACTCCCTCATGACCACAGAACGTGGCGACAGTGATTCTGTGTGACTTCTGAGGTTTGGCCCCTCGCATCTTTTCAGGTGTTTCCTGGAACTCTCAGAACGTGTGCAAAGCTCGGCGGAGGGCCAGGTGTTGCCTGTGTGATCCACAGCCCAGCTCAGCTCAGCTGGGGGCCAGCGTTGGCTCCAGGCACTCGAGGGACCTTGGAGGTCCAGCTGGCGTGTGCCTCCAACAAGCGGGATCTTTCAGGACAATGCCTCAGAGGATCCTAGTCCACCCTCCAATCCACGGGGGAAATCATTTGTTGTTTTACGCAGTGTGTGTGTGTGTGTGTGTGTGTGTGTGTGTGTTGGGGGGGTTCTTATGCAGCAGTGGATACAGGAATGACCAACACTGTTGTCACTCACCACCCTGTCCTTCGTCTCTACTTCTACTCTGCTGCCAACACCCACGCCCTCCTGGGACCAGCGTAGTGGGGGGGTGTTCTGCTAACAACCTTTATGAGGGTCCCAAGGGCGCTGTGCAGTGAACAGTTCTCCACTTCACAGATGAGGACACGGAGACTCGGAAGGTCACCTGATCTGTCAAGGTCACCCAGCTACCACTTGCCAGAGCTGGGATTCTGAGCAAGGCCTCCTGAGAGCCTGAATCTCAGGGGTCTCTCTAACTTCATTACACTGACTCCTGGGGAGACTTTTTTTTTTTGTATTGTTTTACCTTAAAAATATGTTGCAAAAGAAAGGGATTTTGAGCTGGGTATAGTGGCTCCTGCCTATATTTGGGAGGCTGAGAAAAGAAGATCACAACGCCAGGCGTGGTGGCGCACGCTTGTAATCCCAGCATTCGGGAGGCTGAGACCAGAGGATACGGGTTCGCAGCCAGCCTCAGCTACCTAGTGAGGCACTCCACAACTTAGTGAGACCTGGTTTCAAAACAAAGAATAAAAAATAGGCCTGGGGGTGTAGCTCAGAGGTAGAATGCCCCTGAGTTCAATCCCTAGTACTGCAAAAAAAAAAAAAGAAGATCACAGCTTTGAGGCCAGGCTCAGTAACTTATCAAGGCCCTCAGCAACTTAGTGAGATCCTGGTCAAAATAAAAAAATAAAATAGGGCTGGGATAGCCTATAAAAAAATAAAATAGCTCAGAGATAGAATGTCCCTGGGGTTAAATCCCAATAACAGATAACACACACACACACACACACACACACACACACACACACACACACACACACAATCAATAAATCAATAAATAAAAGAAAAAGAAAAATGGATTTTGGATCCAATTAAAAAATTTGAAAACATAAGCTCACATTGCAGTTGATGTTATTTTAAGGAGATCAACATGAAAGTGGACTGAGACTAGAAAATCAAACACGTGGGACAAAGAAATGGCGCTCTACTAGAAAACCCTCATCAAAAACCGTGTGTGTGAGATGGGCGGCCCTCATCTACCTATCAAGAGAAGTGTCACCAGCCACAAAGGCTAAGCCACCTTCAAGGCCAAGAACAAGACCCTGTCCAGTTTTCTTTTGTCTTGGGTAATAACAGAGCCAAGATACACACTTTGTTCTTATGTTCCCACAACGTACATGCAGGGCGCCACGCTCTCCTGGGCCCGGGTGCACATGCTCCTGCAGCGCCCAGGCCCCCCCCCCCCCATCAGAGGCAGTCTGGTCCTCTGGGTGCCGTCCTGGCCTCCCAAACCTGCAAGCAGACATCGGAGGACAGCCCCGCCTGCGGACCGAGTGTGGAAGGGGCTTAGGCTACTTGCCGTATCTAGAAGCATAATCTGGTCTGGGAACCAAAATAATTTTTTGGTAAACTTTGCAGAAAGATTGAAGCTCGGCATCAAAAGGTCGCTCTGTGGTCCCCACGATCAGAATCCTGTCATTCGGCTTCAGGAGCTTCAGGAGTTTTGGAAGCTGTTTTTTCAGGCGTTTGGGTTCATTCTGAGAGAGAGAGAGAAATGGGGAAAAATCAGCCCACACAGAATAAACAACAACAACAACAACAACAACAACAACAACAACAACAACAAAAAACCCGAAAGAAACCCCAAACTAAAGAAAATGTATTGTTAGAACTTGGAGGCTCTGATAAACCGTCCAGCATGAGTGTCGGCACCGCTTCCCAGGCTGGGTGAGTTTCATTCATTGGAATTTCCTTTCCTCCCTCCCCAGTATTCAGATTTGGAGAGTTGTGAAGGAAGGAAGGAAGGAAGGAAGGAAGGAAGGAAGGAAGGAAGGAAGGAAGGAAGGAAGGAAGGAAGGACGGACCTGACTTAACATCCCAGCACCTTGACCCCAAGAATAGGAAATGGCCGCTGCTTTCCAAGCAGAAGGGAGCTGGCGGCCTCTTGGCCACTCTGCAGCTTGATTCCCCTGGCTTGGAAGAGGAACTCAAGCTTTGCTTTGCTGACAGGGACCCAGGAGCCTGGTCTCGTGTAGAAGAAACGCCGGGCTACATAATAAGCCCTGGAGCAGTGGAGAACGGCTTGCACTGGTACTGATTCAGTGTTATCTGAGCAGTAATGATGGGGAGGCCAGGGCTCCCGCAGACTCTGTACTCCATCCCAGGGAGGGAGTCGGATCTGGCCACGTTGCCCTGGGCAACCTCCTGGTACCCAGGGGATGCTTGGGAAGAAGGCTGGGGTGACGGCAGAGCCTCCAGAGACCCCGAGCATGGTCATGGCCATTCTTGGCTCCTGCCTGGCTCACGATGTTCTGCATCTTTTCATGCTGGTCTGTGTGTCTTCTTTGGGAAAATGAGTATTTAGATCCTTGGCCTATGTATTTTTTTTTTTTTTTTTTTTTTTGCGGTACTGGAGATGGAACCCAGGGGCATTCTACCTCCGAGCTACAGCCCCAGCCTTATTTTTTATTCTTTATTTTGAAACAGGGTCTCACTAAGTTGCAAAGGGCCTCTTGAAGTAGCTGAGGCTGGCTGCGAACCTGCGATCCTCCTGTCTCAGCTACGAGGATCACAAGTGTGCGCCACCACGCCCGACTCTTGGCCTATATTTTAAAAACTGGGTTATCATTTGAGGAGTGAGTTGTAAGAGTTCTAGATCCAAGCCCCTTATCCGGACGTGGTGTGCAAATATTTGCTCCCATTCTGAGGGTTGTCTTTTCTCTTTTTCTTTTCTTTCACATCGTGCCTTGGACGTGTCTGGTGGAACTGCAGTTCCCCTCTTGTCATACCCTCATCTCTGGGGTAGAGGGATGGGGAAGGGAGCAGACCCAGAGGAAAGGCAAAAGGTCAGCAAAGAGACTGGGCCAATAGTCTCTGACATACAGATGGTGCCCAATTAATGTCTGTCCAATAACGGATTCTCCTCAAGCTCTTTGGCTTCATCCTGACGATTTGCCCTTCCCGAGGCAAACCCACACTTCACCTGCCTCCTTTTCCTGCAGTTTCTGTCGCCGCTGCCTGCCTTTGAGCTCCCTGAGTCGCCTCAACACAAGGCCGTTCTGTGTAGCCGCCTTTGGAAGGTGGTTTGGGGAGAAGGGCGGGCCATTTGCTGAGCAGGGCAAGGTTGAAGTTTCGAGTTCTATCACCGCCTGACTCCTCTCCTCACGCAGGGCCTTGGCCGGGGGCTTCCCTTGATCTGCCTCTCACATGGTGGTTAAGCCGCTGGGTGTCGAGTCTGGGATCTGCCATTTACCAGCTCTGCGACCAGTGGGGAGCCCACGGGGCCTCAGTCTGCTCATCTGCAGGATGGAAACAGTGGCCACACTGTCATCTCATAGGTTTCTCAAGAGGGCTCACCCACAGCGTGTGCTCCTTTGGCAGAACCCGGCAGCGTCCCTTGTCCCTCGGGTCTCCTGCAACAGGCTCCCGAGTTTGCTCGTTTTTAAGCCGAGATGGAGCTGCCTCTGTGTTCCAGAGCAGGATGCAGAGCGGTGTCAAACCACACACGAACCCTTGTTCACGTGGAACTGACATTTCAGCGGAGAGGCAAAAAACAGGTCCACAGATGAAAGTTTACAAAGTATGTTAGGGGATGAGGGATGCGATGAAAATAAAGGAGGTGGAGCTGGGAGAAGGGGCGGCGCCGATGGAGAGGAGGCAGGCAGGAGGGCAACTCCAGGCTGAGATGAGTCTGAGCAGTGACCGGAGCAGGAGAGAGCCGTGAGCACAGTGGGGAGAGTTCCAGGCAGAACAGTGAGTGCAAAGGTCCTGAGGTAGAAATGTCCTTGGCAGGTTCCAGGAAGACCCCAGAGGCAGGAGAGGAGGGCAGAGGGGAGCAGAGGCCATGCTGCCCAGGTGTGGACCACGGCCAGAACTTTGCTTTTACTCTGGAGAGGGAGGAGTCAGTAATGAAAGGGGCTCATTTTATTGAGAGGAATCTAGGTCTCCTACTTCAGAACAAGATGTTCACGGGGCCTCTAAATCTGCACCATCGGGAACGGCCGCAATGGGCGGAGTCACCTCAGGCTGACTCCGCCTCCAAGCCTGCACCATTGGGCATGGTTGCAATGGGCGGAGTCACCTCAGGCTGACTCTGCCTCCAAGCCTGCACCATTGGGCATGGTTGCAATGGGCGGAGTCACCTCAGGCTGACTCCGCCTCTAAGTTCGCGCCATTGGGCACAATCCCAGATAGTCCTCCATCAATGTGCACTGGCTCCACCTCCCATTCTGCCACTGGGTCCTGGTTTGAGTTGGGCCTTTTGGTGTTGGTCCCATTGGCTTTTAACTTTCTCGATGGTACCTTTTGTGGCAAAAAAAAGTTATTTACTTATTTTGGTACTAGGGATTAAACCCAGGGGCATTCTACCTCTGAGCGACACCTCCAACCCTTTTTTATTTTTGTTTTTTAAATTTTGAAACAGGATTCTGCTAAATTATTGAGTGTCTTGCTAAGTTGCTGAAGCTGGTCTCAAACCTGTGCTCCTCCTGTGTTAGCCTCCCAAATGCTGGGATTATAGGTGTGCACCACCATACCTGGCTTGTAGCTAAAACAAAACAAAACAACAACAACAAAAACCAAAACAAAAGTAAAAACCAACTAAACAAAAAACTAAAACAAGCAAACAAAAAAGCCAATGCAATTTAAGTTTTCTTTGGGTTCTTGTGTTTTTGCAGTCACATCTAAAGGAAACACTGCCTAGCCCTCGGTCACAAAGACTTATGCCTATATTTTCTTCTAGGAGATTTATTTTTTTGTTTTTAGTTTTAGCTCTTACTGGTAGGTCTGCGATACAATATGAATTGATTTTCGTATACAATGCGAGGTAGGGGGTCTAACTTCATTTGTGTGTAGGTGACTATGCAGTGGTCCCAGCACCATTTGTTAAAAAGAATATTTCTGCATTGAATTGTCTTAGCACCTTTGTCAAAAACTGATTGCATATAAATATGAGGAATTATTTATGGACTCTCAATTCTATTCCACGGATCCATATGCTTCTCCTTCTGCCAGGACCAAACTGTCTTGATTACTGCAATTTTGAGTAAGTTGGGAAATGAAACTGGGAAACATTCGAGCCCTCTCTCTCTGTTTTTCCTTTGATGATTGTTTTAGTCAGGTCTCTTGAACTGCCATGTGAATTTTAGGACCAGCCATCAGGGTCTGCAAATAAGGCAGCCAGAATTTTTATGGGAATGGTACTGAGTCTGCAGATCGTTTGGGGGAGGGTTGCCATCTTAGCAAAAGTATGTGTTTCAACCCATGAATGCGAAATGTCTTTCTACTTTAGGTTTTCTTTTAAATTTCTCAACAATGTTCTTGTAAATTTCAGAGAAGTCTTACCCTTCTTTTGTGTCAAAGCAGCACTTTCTGGAGGAATTTCAGAGAAGTCTTACCCTTCTTTTGTATCAAAGCGGCACTTTCTGGAGGAATTTCTACGGTGTGGTGTGGGCAGCGAGCGGGTGGTGGGTGAGAAGTGAGTCTTTTAAGAAGTTCCATGGAGAGCAAACCTGGTGGGAGTGGCTGGGCCGTGTGGGGTGCACATGTGGCCTGCCCAGAGACTCGGGGAAGAGGGACTGATCTGAGGGTGCTGGCGAGGCTGGAGACTGAGACCCCGTGGGGGCATAGACACACTTGCAGGGTCTGAGCCCATCCCCAGCTACCCAGTTGCCATGGTGATGGTGGTGCAGTCACTGCCTTTTCCGAAGCAGGAGATGAGATTGCTACCTGCCCGTCCTGAAATTAATTGGCCTACTTAGATGACAAATGTTGATCCTGGGCTGTGTCCAGGGTGGCATCCTTGCTGTGGGCGAGGTGGAGTCCCCATTAGTGGTGGACAGAAAGAGGAGAGGAGGTTCCCCTGCACTCAGGCGGCCAGCGTTCCAGCCCAGGGCCGTCCCTTCTGCACGAAGACCTGCAGGCTCATCCATCACGCCAAGCAACGTTCCAGCCATCGCCTGGCAACCTCCCTGCCGCCGCCCCCGCCGCCGGGCCTGCCAGCCCCTCACAACTGTATTACCGTGGGCAATTTCAAATTAGTGGCTAGCATCCGAGTTGCAATTCCAATTTGCTTCCCTGCAGTGAGCACCACAAAACCGCCTCGGCGGCCAGCCCCGACAAAGCGAGCAGTTCCCTGGTGGCGGCACCATTGTGATGTCGGGGCAGGCTCTCGCTAGAGGAAGCAACAAAGGGTAATGGTGCAGAAAATGCAGGAGCAGGCAGCTTGCCGCTCGGCTCCTTCTTCATCCCGACACCACACCCGGCCTGCTTCCTGCTAGCTGCACCGGGGAGGACCGGCTCTCCTGGGAGGGGTGTCAGGCGAGGTCACATAAGCGCAAGTGCAGAAGTGGGTCAGGGCGGGCGCTCCCTCTCCAGCGGGACAGGACGACGGCCTCTTCTGTGAAAAGACAACAATGCGGCCGTTCTCCCAGGGCTGCAGGGAGTTGCCTTGACGTGGAGAAGATTCCTGGGAAAGAAGAGCTGTTCACTTAATGTCCGTCCCTCTTGAGGCCTCCTGACCCTGTGCCCCAGGAGTGCAGCTTCCTGATAGCGGGTTTGTGCTCTGGAGCCATGGTGGGCGGCCGCGGGGCCTTCTCCATTGCTTGTACCTGGCTGAGCTTCACGCCGTGGCCGCTGGGGGTGGGGTGGGGGCTCACCTGAAGGTAGAGGCATCCGAGGAGGGATTGAGTCTCTGCGGATGAGGCTTTTCTTCCCAAGGGACCAGGGGGACCTTTGGGATGGTGACTGGGGCAGCGGGGAGAGAACGGTGGGTTTCCAGAGGCGGAGGGCCAAGGTGAGTGGGTTTGGAGGCCTCCCAGCTGCCCCATCGCCTTCAGGAGGACGTCCCAGGCCGCAGCTGAGGACCTGGGGCCCAGAGGCTGGGAGGAGGGCAGTGCTCGCCAGCCCTGGCCCTGGAGCTGCAGGAAAGCCCCCGGGACTCTGCAGCCCTGCTCCCTGGGTTGGGCCAATGATGCATCCGTGGTGTCTGCCAAGCAGAGACCCCAGTTCCCGAGTGGAGCGGGGCACGCCCGGGTTTCCTCCCCACCGCTCTTGCCGGGTGGGTCCAGTCTGGGGGGAAGCTCAGGCCTCCGGGCCTTGCATATGCTCAGGACCCTGGGAACCTTCCGGGGCGTGACTCCGGGTTTTAAGACAGCAAATTCCCCTGACAGTCCATGGATCTCCTAATGCACGAGCGAGCACAGTCGAGGTCCAATCGGTCCGTGACAAATTCTGGGCTTCAGAAGGTCTTCGTCCCCACAGTGACAGACCCAGGCATGGGTGGTGGTATTTGTGGGGCTCAGAGACCCTATCTCCCCATCAGCAGGACCAGGGCCGACCCAGGAGGGGTTTGGATGGAGAGGCGGTGCCGTCTTCTCTGCCACTGTAGGCTTCTTCCTTTGCTCCCCCCTTCCTGCCCCCTGGACCTTTGAGTTGGGTCCTTTATGCGAGGAGTCTACTGACACACCTTGTGCTGGCTGGCTTTCCCTCGAGGGAAATGCTCCCCGTTCCTCTGAATGTCCCCGGGCCTGGGCGACAGGTGAGCAGACCATGGCTGGAATTGCCCACAGCAAACCAAGAGTTCAAGGGCACTGAGAGGGAGAGGATGCCAGAGGGGCTTCAGGAACTCCGAGCCAGCTCTGGGATGGGAGCCTTTAACCTGGTTGTTAAGCCAGTGGAGGCTCAGAGAGGTCAAGCTACCTGCTCCAGGCCACACAGCCAGCGCAGGTGAGCTGACATGGGGGATCAGTCTCCCAAGTTCAGGGCTGGGATCTTCCCACCCGTCTCCAGGCTGAAGTCCCCTGGGAAGAGTGAGCGGTGAGCCCAACTCCCGACGACTTTGGGGTGCGGCTCTTGCGTAGGACACAGCCTTGCGCCGCTCTTTAGATTTATGATCTGGTTCTCACAATAATTCCTGACATCATTTTTACATACACGTGGACTTTTTTTTTTTTTTCTCTTTCCCCCTTCGTCTTCTTCAATGCTGCAACTTGGCCAGCAGAGGGAGCTAAGCGCTAGATTCGCAGATTAAATAATAAATGAGTCCTCCTAAGAGTTTCTGAAATGACAGGGCAATCAAGGCTCATTTGGAGAAGAAAAGATTGAGCTTTCATCCTTTATCCAAATCATCTCTACCTGCTAAAAATGATGTATAATACATAAGGATCAAAAGTGATTAAAACCCTTATGAATTTAATCAGAAATTCACAGTTAACCACTATTTGCTTTGGTGCAAATTGATGTGGAATAACAATCATGTGTATCTGCAATTTTTTTTTTTTTTTCTTAACTTGTGGGAAATTTGCTGGTGATTTGTTGGGGGGGAAGTACGGGGGAGGGAGGGCCATTGAAAGGAGAGAAAAGAAGGAAGGAAGCAATTGGAGCTGGGCTCCCTGGAGACCCAGAGGCACCGCACTTAGCCCTGGGGCTGACGGCCTTTGTTCATAAATTTCAGGCCTTTTGCTATTTATTATTATCAACAATAGGAAATCCTAATAATAACTCCTCTGTGTGCCATTGGCCTGTAACCTAACAGAGCTCTCTCAATTCTTTCTTTCCTCTGAATCCTATGTTTGGGTGGAAGATCTCCCTCCCCCTCCCCTTCCACATTTTCTTCTAAATTATGCCTCCGACTCCTTTCCATTCCGACTCCTGGATCCTTTCAAATGCAGACAAGCACTTAGGGCAGAGAGAGACCACTGCAGGGGATTTAAAAGCCCCCTCCCCTCCCCATGTCTGTTTCCTTTCTCCACTGAAAAGGCAAGATTTTCTGGAAAACTAAAGGTTGTTCCTTGGAAGCCCCCCCCCCCCCCCTTGGAGGAAGGAAAAGGTCAAAGACAGACACCGAGAAGCCCTCACCTGCTTTTCGGCCTGGGGAACTTTTTTGTAGAAGGTTTTTTCTGTGTCTTCGATCCACACCACAGAAGGCTGGAGCTGTCGAGCTACCTGCAGGGGGAGAGAGAAAGCCCCGGTGCTGAACTGGGCATTTTCCTCCTGGTGCAGGGCTGGTTGTGGAGCTATGGCAGGACTTGAGGGCTCCCTGGGGTGGAAGGCCTCCAGGGAGCCCAGGCCCCACGCCACCTACACGCTCCTTCTGCAAGCACGCGTGCATGCACTTTGCAGCTGGGAATCCGCCTGGCAGATGGGGCAGCTTCCTTACACCCAGGGGTGCCCCCAGGGAAGCACTCTCTGCCCCCGCACCCCGGGCCTCCACTCGGTTTGGTTTGAAATGAACCAATAGTGTTCTGCTGAACACGAGCGGGAGGTGGGCCCTGCGTTTTAATTATGGCCTACTTGCGGTTCCCAGGTGCATTCGGTTTGCTTACCCTTTTCAGCACCAAGGCCCCCCGAGGTGAGGTTTGTTCCCCTCCATCCGCCTCGCTTTCCCTCTGGAAGGCGGCTTGGAGTTGGGGTGGGACTTACCCGCCAGTGAGTAACTGCCACACACCTAACAATCTCTTCAAAGAGCCCCGTGACAGGGCCGTGCGGGTGTTTCCCAACAGTCTGCGCTTTGTGTGGAATGGCGACAGATAAAAGCTGTTTTGGCCACGGCAAATAGAGCCCTATGTACTCCGATTTATATATTTCTTAAAACATCATTAAGGCAGCGGGAATGATTGTGAGCCAAGACAGTCACTATTCAGCGAGGGCTGCGGAAATCGCCAGCGACATTGCCACTGAGTCTGTTTCCCCGGCAGTGTGAACCCAGTGGCAGGGTGGGGCCAGGAAGCAGATTATGCACCTTTGAGGACACTGAACTTGACCCTCGTGTGGCACACACCTGGGCTGCTTACATTGATGGTGCCAGACGTGACACGCTGGGACGTCCAGAGAGAAAACAGCGCTAGCCAAGCGAGGCTGGGGAGGTGTTAGACTCAGAACCAGGGGGCTTAAGAATTCCAGATCCCAAAGGTTAATCCCAGTAGCCACGGTGGGGTGGGGTGATACACGACAGGGAGTTCCTGCAGTTAACAGTCGTGCCTGCCCGGCAGTGGGTCCACGTCAGCCACACACGTCAGCGCACCCGGCCTGCCTCGTTCCTGGGACTTCCCGTGCCAAGGGCATTCGTTTTTCCTCAGCTCCGCGGGCAGAGCGTGCGTCCTTGCTATCACTCCGCTTACAGGCTGGGAACCCCGAGGCTGGCGGATGTGAGGTGAGGGCAGGGTCGCACGGCTGCAAAGCGCCAGCTCATCTGCTCTCCTTGCGGGACCCCAGGGCAGGCCCCGGCCCAGGCCTTCCACTTCACGGGTGAGATCACGACCTGGGGCCCAGGGACCCCTCTTTGCTGAGCTCCCAGCCTCTGCCTCTTCCTCTATCGTCTCTTCTCCTTCTCTGATGGAGTCCCAGCCTGTGCACGCATGTACCTGCTAAATTTGGGGTGACCTGCCTTTGTGGGTGCTTTATTTTAGCCCGGCCACTGGAAGTGTAAATAGATATTGTCTCTTTCCTGGATTTAGATTGCCAGAGAGAAAGAAAGACCATCACAAATGCAATCTGGACTGGGGTGGTACCAGATTAAACCCCTCGGCGGCCGTCCTGTCTGCCTCTGCTCTGCATGAGCTGTTTCTTCTGTCCAAATTCCAAGCATGATAAGGCCACCAGCGCTCCTGGGTCCTGTCACCCTCTGACTGGGGTGCTGTATCACATGGTTTCCAATTGGAGGTGGTACTGCCTAGGAGCCGGGTGTGGTGGCGCATGCTTGCAATCCCAGTACTTGGGAGGCTGGGACTGGAGGATCCGGGTTCGCGGCCAGCCTCAGCTACTTAGTGAGGCCCTCTGAAACTTAGTGAGGCCCTGTTTCAAAATAAAGAATTAAAAATAGGATTGGAGGTGTAGCTCGGAGGTAGAATGGCCCTGGGTTCCATCCCCAGTACTCAAAGAAAAAAAAAAAAAAACTCGAGCCAGCGCTGCACCGGGCCACCTCGCCCAAAGTTTTTATCAGCAAGATGGACAAAATGCAGGGAGATAAAAAGAACTCCCTCCCGCCTTCTCTCTTCCTCAGCTAGAATCTTTTATTTAATAAAACCAGCTCTCTGATGTGTCAAAGCAACTTATTAAGCAATTCTCCAGCTTAAACATTCTACGATGCTCCCGGGAAGGTCGTGCGTGAAATCCAAATGAAGACGGCCTGGGAGTTGGAAACCCTGAGCTCTGGTCACTGTCCAGGCCCCAGAGGTGCTGGACAGGGAATGTGGGCTCCCCGAGGTCTCTACTGATCACATGTAGGCACCACGGCTCCTGCCAGAGTGGCAAGGGCAGCTAGAGTTAGGGGATGTGGGTCTTGCAGGGCAGTGTCACCCCCGAGTGGAGAAAGACATTCCCAGTCAGAGGGTGACGGTACCAGGGAGTGTTGGCAGCAGTCTGTGCTTGGAATTTAGCGATGGCCACACGCTGGGGTGGACGATGAGCCAGATAAAGGTGCATCCTCTTCCTCTCCCTGACAGCTCAGGGGCTCTGGCGAGCATCACCCAGCAGCTTGGGAACACGATGTTGGGTCCCAGCCCTGGACGTGCTGGTATAATTGGGTGCTGCCCAGGCACCGGTGGTGTTTAAGGTCTCCAGTGGAGGCTGAAGCAAGGCTGTGGCCAGAATCCACGGCCCAGGGCGGAGCTTCCACTCTGCGCTGGCTCAGATGGGCACGGTGTGCCTCCCCGAGGTCCCAGCTTCCCCGTGCAACTCCTGTGCGTCCTCCAGGGCCCAGCGTCCACCCACAGGCCTCCAGCAGCTTCTAGGTGCTGACGACGCCAAGGCCAAGTCCACGGCTGGAATTCCGGGCCACACCTGCCCCTCCTGGGTGCCCGCCTTCTACAAATGCCTGGATTCCACACAAGCCAAAGCTAACTCCCCTCCCTGTATCCCAAAGTGCCGCCTTCTGCCAGTTCCTGGCGTGACCTCCACCCCATGCCATAGACATGAGCGTCTGTCCTCGTCTCTCTCCTCAAACAATCCCAGAGTCCATCCCTTGCGCCTCTGGAAACATCTCAATCCAGCGACTCTTGACTCTCTCAGCTCTGGTGGAAGCCCCTTCAGAGGGATCTGGCCTGCCCGAGGGCCCAGGGGCAGGCTCCAAGGAGCTCGCTAAAAACTATTTGGAGTTTAAGTCAAAAGCTTTCCTATGTGTCTAGAAATCTGTCAGTTTCTTCTAGATTTTCCATTTTGTTGGAGTATAGTTTTTCAAAGTAGTTTCTGATGATCCTCTGGATTTCGACACTGTCGGTGGTAGTATCACCTTTTTCATCTCTTATTTTTGTAATTTGGGTTGATTCTCTTTTTCTTTTGGTTAGGTTGACTAGTGGTTTATCCATCTTATTTATTTTTTCGAGAAACCAGCTTTTGGTTTTGTTGACTTTCTGTATTTTTTTTTATTCTCTACTTCAGTGATTTCTACTCTGATTTTAATAATTTCCTGTCTTCTACTGGCTTTGGGGTTAGACTGACCCTGTTTTTCAAGGGCTTTGAGATATGTCGTTAGGTTATTTATTTGGTGATTTTTCTGTTCTTATGTGGGCACTCAGTGTTATGAATTTTCCTCTTAATACTGCCTTCAAGGTGTCCCAGAGGTTGTGATACCTTGTATTTCTGTTTTCGTTTGCTTCTAGGAATTTTTAAATTTCTCCCCTTACTTCTTCTATGACCCATTCCTCATTCGGCAGTGTGGTATTCAGTCTCCATGTGTTTATGTGGTTAGCCTGGGTCTTCTTACAGTTGATTTCTAGTTTCATTCCATTGTGGTCTGAAAAGATGCAGGGGATTATGTCACATTTTTTGAATTTTCTAGTGCTTATTTGAAGAACATTCCATGAGCAGTTGAGAAAAACGTGAATTCAGCTGTAGTTGGGTGAAATATTCTGCATGTGTCTAATAGGTCCATATGGCTTATGGTGTTCTTTAGGTCTGAGGCATCTTTACTGACCTTTTGTCTAGAAGATTGGTCGGTCTAGTGATGTGAGAGGAGTATTGACTTCTCCCAGTATTACTGTATTGGGATCTGTGTGTGACTTAATGTCACGAAGAGTTTGTTTTATGGAAGTGGCTGCACCTATGTTTGGGGCATAAGTGTTGACTATTGTTATTTCCTCTTGCTGAATTGTTCCTTTTACCAGTAAAAAATGACCTGCTTTGTCTCTTTTGGTTAGCTTAGGCTTGAAGTCTAATTTGTCTGATATCATAGTTGCTACTCCTGCTTGTCTTTAAGCTCTGTTGGCATGGATTACCTTGCTCCAGCCCTTCACCTTTAGTTTGTGAGTATCTAAATAGACACTTCACGAAAGAAGAAATACAAATGGCCAATATGTATGGAAAAATGTTCAACATGATTAGCAATCAGAGAGATGCAAATCAAAACTACTCTGAGATTTCACCTAACCCCAATTAGAATGGCAAGCATTAAAAACACAAACAACAACAAATGTTGGTGAGGGTGTGGAAAAGTGGGAACTCTAATACATTGTTGGTGGGGTTGTAAATTAGTGCAATCACTTTGGAAAACAGTATGTAGGATCCTCAGATGAATGGGAATGAACCTATCACATGACCCAAAAGAATGGAAACCAAACTACCAGACTAATGCATGTGTATCTATGTTTATAGCCGCACAATTCACAATTGCCAAACTATGGAACCAGCCAAGATGTCCATCAACAGATGAACAGATTACAAAACTATGGGATATGTACACAATGGAATTTTACTCAGCCATAAAGAAGAACAAAATCATGTCATTTTCAGGGAAATGGATGGAACTGGAAAAATTATGCTAAGTGAGGTTAGTCACAAAGTAAAAAATCAGATGCTCTCCCTAATATGCAGAAGCTAGGGAAAAATTGGGTCATAGGAGGGACTCCAGATGAAGAAGGAGAATCCTTAGATGAGCAAAGAAGGTGACTTAATTGAAGGTGATGAGGGGGAGGGACACCCTAAAGCACACGATGTACTTTTCAAAAACATATCAAAGTTAATCATTAAACTGAACTTGAGAAGGAAGGCAGGGAGGGAGTGGGACGGGAATTGGGGACAGGTTAAATGAGAAATTTGTGCATGTATGCCTTTACCAGCTTGTAACTCACAAAGATGTATGATTACAATGCACCAATAAAAATAATAAAATTATTAGACTCTCAAAAAAAAAAAAAAGAAAAAGAAGCTTTCCTATTCCAGCTTTTTTTTTTTTTGGCGGTACTGGGGATTGAACTCAGGGACATTCTACCTCCGAGCTATATCCCCAGCCCTATTTTTTTTTATTCTTTATTTTGAAACCGAGTCTCAAGTTGCGGAGTGCCTCACTAGGTAGCTGAGGCTGGCCGTGAACCCGGATCCTCCGGTCTCAGCCTCCCAAATGCTGGGATTACAAGCGCCTATTCCTCCCAAATGCTGGGATTACAAGTGAAAGGATTTAAGCTTCTTAGGGAAAAGGTAATTTACAGTAATAAAGGCAAAACCTTATTCTTTTCTGTCCCTCTCAAACATCTTAGTTTTAACCCAAACCTACTGGCAAAACTATTTTTACAGGAACAATCGCCTCTTGTCTCAGGCTACATTGTGAGTTTGCCCAAGCCGTGGACCGCTCCTCTCCTACGTCCATCCGACAAACTGGACTTCCCTTGTTTCTGACTGCACGTCAATTCTCTCCACCTGGCCTTACTTAATGGGAATTACACATGCCGATGCCCAGGACTTCAGTGCTGCTTTTCTCTTTGTATCTTTTGTTTGTTTTGGTACTAGAGATTGAATCCAGGGCGTTCTATCTCCAAGTACTGCTCTCCACCCTATTTTTTATTTTGAAATGGAATCTCACTAAGTTGCAGAGGCTAGCCTTGAACCTGCTAGCCTCCTGTCAGCCTCCCAAGTACTGGGATGACAGGCCTGTGCCACTGTGGCTGGCTTCTCATTCTGCCTTTAACAAAGTAAGCAGTGCATGAACTTGAAGCACAGGTGCCTTATGACCCTGGGACCACCCTAAGACCAGCAGTCTTTTTTTTTTTTTTTTTTTTTCGTGGTACTGGGGATTGAACCCAGAGGCATTCTACCTCCAAGCTACACCCCTAGTCCTACTTTTTATTCTTTATTTTGAAACAGGTCTCACTAAATTGTGGAGTGCCTCACTAAATAGCTGAGGCTGGCCACAAACCCGGATCCTCCTGTCTCAGCCTCCTAAGTACCGAGATGACAAGCATTTTTTTCTGGCTCCCAATTCAGAGCTGTTTTGGACATTTGGCCGCACCATTCGCTTGAATGTCAAAATCAACACTGCAGCTTGAACTTGTATGCTCTTTTAGACCTACTGGGGAATTCCACACTTCCTGCCTTTTTTACCAGGCACCTGTGAAGGGATTCCTTTCCCAGGCCTCTGACCTGCACTGTGAGGGCACGGGGGTCACGTGGTTTGGAAGGCTCTGAATTGGGAGCCAGAAAAAAACGCTTCTCATCGGTACCAGGTGCCTGCTGAGGTGTGGAGAGGACAGAGACCAAAGAGACAGACAGGGAGAGTTCTTAAAGATGGCAGACTATGAGCCGGGGGAGGTGGGCCCCAGAGGCCTTTCCAGGGCAGCGTGGTGCGCTCCAGGCTTAGGACGGGAAGAGTGTAGAGCAGGCGTGGGGTGGAGGGGGGAGAGGGCTGCGGCGCAGGACAGTCGGGTGGGGAACACGGACACCTGAGCAGGAGTCGTGCCGACTCCTGGGAAGAAGGTCCTTTCCTATGGTCAGCGCTAATGCAATGTTCTTCGGTGGAAGTTCCAGAATCCCCACCTGCTACCAGCACAGCTTCTTCTCAATTTCCCAACAGTGTCGACGGTTTCCTGTCTTCACAAACCCTAGGACGCCCGGGTTTAGGCAAGTGGGGTCGTTCCTCGTGCACTGCCCGTAGGCGGCTTGGTCTTCATAGGAAATTCATTTCTCCAACGTCGTGTCAACACAGAGCACCCAGTTTATGGCTTCACCCCAATTTTGAACATTTAGGGGCGTTCTGGCCTTGGCTAAGTCTCACTGTGCCTAAGGGGTACCCGACAGGATGGCCGCCAGGCGAAGCCGCCCAGTGGCAGAGCCTGCTCTGAGTTCTTATCCTTGGGGTCCCCCCCTAGTCCCCCTGGGGGCTCCACACCCCCCTCACACCCTCTGCAGCAAGGAGTCAGTGAGCCCGCTTCCCACAGGCTTCTCAAGGAGTGTTAACCATAAAAACGGCTGCCAATTTGCTAATGAAAAATGGTGTCCTTTGCTCTCTTAATTTCCATTTAGCTATGAAAAGGCTTCATTTAAATTACCCACAGATAGTTTGAGGTCATGGACAATTAAATGTAATTAATTCATAATTGAACTTTTCAGAAGTTGTGTGAGATAGTGTGCGCCCGTGGCCAGCAGAGGGCTCTTCAGTCCCGTCAAATATGGCTCTGGGCGTTCAGTTTCCTGTCAGCTGTGGACGGACCGACGTGGGCTTCCGCACCTCCTGGGACTCTCCAGCAGACAAGGAAGGACGTCCCCATCCAGTCTCTTGCCGCCGCCAAGGGACAAGGTCAAACACCCTTGCCAGCATTAGTGTCTTGGCTGTCAGGGCTCAGCTGACATCTCTCTGTGCTGTGGAACTCTAGTGCTGAGATGATTTCTGGAAGTTTCTGGATCCTTCTGGAAGGGTCCTATCTGGTCTGCATAGGAACTGCCGTTAAACACCAGCTACTGTTTTTCCAGCCAGTGTGTCTCGGCTTACCAAACTGGAAGGCGCGTTCGTTCGTTCATCCATCCGTTTGTTCGTTCATCCCTCCCACATTGGTGGGGATCTACATGAGGTGTCGGGCTCCGTCAAGGAGGCAGGGGGTGAGCAGGTGGCGGTGCCCCTCCCTGCTCCTTGTCTGAGTGGCAAGGTGCTGCCTGCTGGGGAGGGCTGAGGGGGCGTGGGTTCTTGTGCTGGACTCACGTGGAGTCTATTTAAACACTTCCATTCTGCATTCACACTGTCTTGAAATTCTATATCCTTGCAATACCTTTGATGTAATCCTGGAAGTTACTTCAAGTCCTCACTGGAGGTCAGCTTGATTAGTTAATTTATGAACTGTCCAAGACAATCAAGAGAAGTGTCTTACAGCCAGGAGCCCCGCTGGGCTGACCTTGAGTGGAAAGGAAAGGAAGGTAAACTGAGGCAGAAGAGAGGAGCTGCGGGAGCTGAGGACAGGCTGGGTGGTCGCTCTGAGAGGTAATGTGTTGGGGGCCAGGCCAGAGCAGGGAGCAGGACCACGCTGACGCCATTACTGATCATCCAGGCTGAATTTAGGGGCTGGTGTTAGGATGGAGGGGTGTCAGGCTCACACACCGGACTTCGTTGGAAGCCCCTTCCCCTTCCAGGCACCCTGGCTGAGCCACACTGAGCCAGGCCAGCTCCGGGAAGCCCGGGCGCTGCCTGCGGGCGAAGGCCTTGATGAGACACGTCCAGGACTCCCCAGCCCCACAAGTGTCTCCAGGATGGATAGAAATTCCTTCACGGCTGTGGTACCGAGCCGGCCCCGGTCGGTCCACACACAACACAGCAGCCGTGCACATTCTCTGTGTTCAGTGACAGCGTGTTTTCATAGACCCATGGGCAGTGTGGGCAGAGGAGCCCCCTGGGGCTCGGGTCCCTGGAGGACTGGGCCCAGGGGACAGAGAAGCAGGCGCCTCCCCCGCCGGAGTCACCTTCCCTGTGACACAGCTATGGGTTCAGGCTGCATGGCTGCCTCCTTCATGGCCCTTTCCTTTATTTCTTTTCCTCCTCCCTTTTTCTTTCTTCCTAGCTGAGTGAGTCCCTGCATGGCATGGTCCCCTTTCCCTCACCTCCTGGGTCCCCTCCCGGGGCCCTGGCTTTGACACTGCCCTCCCAGGCCTGAGGGCCCAGAGACACTGGCCACCTAAAGGTTTGATGGAGTGTGGCCTCCAGGTGATGGTGACAAGGTGACAATGATGGTGACAGCGTGTCAACATAGTGCCTTGATGGTAACACCAGGACCACTCTGGGGTGTGGAGGAGGAGGGGCTGTGTGTGCTTAGGGACAGGAGTTTCCAGGAACTTTGTCCCTGTAGTTCGATGTTGCTGTGACCCTAACATTGCTCTAAAATAAATACGGTCTGTTTTTTTTTTTTTTTTTTTTTTTTT
>PVLC010024519.1:10422-24655 GCA_004027655.1 Graphiurus murinus | reverse complement strand
CGGGGGCCATGCTGCCCAGGGAGCGCAGGTGGCAGCTCTCCACCAAGCCCTCCTTCCCCGCTGCTGCCGCCTGGCGTCTGCTCGTCTAAGAATGCCTTCCTTCCCCAGCTGCCCACCAGCCCCGCCCCTCCCATCCCGAAATAGGTAGCTAGGAAAATGCCTCTGCAGAACACAGCGCAGCAAGTGGGGCCGGGAAGAACGGCAAGGATAAAGAGTCCAAGCCGGGCGTGGTGAGGCTGAGACAGGAGGATTTGGGTTCTAGGCCAGCCTCAGCTACCTAGTGAGGCACTCCGCAACTTAGTGAGATCCTGTTTCAAAAATAGGGCTGGGGGTATAGCTCGGAGGTAGAATGCCCCCGAGTTCAATCCCCAGTACTAAACGAAAAAAAAAAAAGAGAGTCCATCCCAGGAGAGCCAACGTGTGGATTAACTGTACGCATTTGGCAGTCAGGGTCAGTCATCTGAGAGGACACTGGTCTTCCCCTTCTGTCTCAGCTGTGTACCTCCTGGGCCCCCATGGCTGCTTCTCCCAGAGAAGAGATTTCTGGTCCATAACTAGAAGAAAGAAGTTTTTGTAACTTTGACTTAGCAATGGCCTTTGCCGGGAAGGAGAGGGATTGGTTCAAGATGATGCTCTGCCTGCCTCTTTGAGAGAAGAACTGCAGTTAACTCCAATAAGTGACTGCTGGGAGGGAGACTCCTCCCTGCTACATTACAACCTTTGTCCAAACTAAGCATCTCAACTGCCAGCCAAGCACGGTGGCACCTGCCTATAATCCCAGTACCTAGGAGGCTGAGACAGAGGGATCGAAGGTTCAGGGCCAGCAACACAGCAAGACCCTATTTCAAAATAAAAAGGTCTGAGAGTATAACCTGGAAGTAGAATGCCCCTGGCTTCAATCCCCATTACCAAAAAAGAAAAATTTCAATTTCCAACTTTGTTCAAGTCTTAGGCGTAAAGGCTCCCTGGTTGGTAGGCTGGTTTTTTCCACTCAGCCTCAGTTTTCCTGAATCGCCTCTCTTTGACCCTTCCACATGTCCTGTAGCTGATATCAGCCTCTAGTTTGGCTTATCGTTTAAACACTTGACTCCCCAGAGAGACCTTACTTAGTTCTCCTGCCTGGCGTATCCAAGAGCAGACCCCTGGCTCCTGACTGGGGAGAAATCTCACTTCCTGCCCAGAACCACAGGGAGCTCTCGGGTACCAACGGTGGACCTTCTCCTGCAGCAGGGTTCTTCACCTGCTTTGTGTTCCTTCCAGGCAAATCTGTCACCTTTCCACTTCTTTTTCTTCTTTATGCCTGGTTTGTAAGAAAATTCTACCGTTAGCATTAGAAGGAGCTGGAGAGAGATTTGCCATATCCTGGCTAGTGGCACCCTGCTGGGACGAATGGCCTTTCCCGGGAGCTTAGAACTGCTGAGACCTGGGATGCAGCCTCTTACCTGGGCCGAGGCGGGGAACAGCCTGGCTCCCAGACTCCTGGGTGTGTTCAGGTGGAGGAAAGCCTGAGATTTGCATGTTTGTGAAGTATAAGAAATGGCGTTGGATTCTGCTGCTCTAGTAGGTCTTGCTCCTAAAGAATTGTGTTGAATGTCCAGCATGCCAGTTGTCAAGCCTAGGTGTCACTTTTAGATCTTGCAGCTCCAAAATGTCCTTCCTTTTCAGTCAGCCATCCTTTTTTCTCTTTCTCTTGGAGCAGCATGGTTTCAGTGACATTAAGGTGGAGGACACCGCCAAGGGCCATATTGTGCTGCTCCAGGAAGCCGAGACGCTCATCCAGATCGAAGAGGATTCGACCCATATCATTTGTGACAATGATGAGATGCTGAGGGTACGGCTGCGGGACCTCGTCCTCAAATTCTTACAGAAGTTCTGAATGGGACTTGTGCGACATTTCCGCTTCCCCACAGCCACCCGAGGAAGGACGGGAGAGGCTGGGGGCCAGTCTCTGGTGGCCTCTGGCCGCGGGAATGAAGAGGTGGCTCTGGAGGGAAGCTCCCGGAGCTGTGGCCAGATGTGCTGGTGTCTCCTCCCCCACGGTTTCCGGCAAGAACTTCTCTTCTAAATGTCAGGACTCTGGCACTCTCGGAAGCTGAGCGGCGGTGTGTGTCGGAAGCCCTTTCCGAGAGGCTGACGTACACGGGTGAGGCTTGTCGTCCTAGGCCCATGTTTGAGGTTCAAGGCTCACAGGCCTCAGGCTTCAGGCAGGGGAACCAGTCTTGAATTTTGTTTTATTTAACTGCCAACAGTGCTGCACCTAAGAAGAAAGATGATCCCCCAAAATAAGTAAAAGCAAACCATCTTTTATACGTGGCCCTTTTTGTTAATAAAACTTATTTTTATAGAAGTATCTGTGCTCTATAGAATCTATAACCTAAATAATGATTTTGTAATTTGGAAAAAAATGAAAATATGTAGAATAGCATAAACTCGCAACAGCACAGCCAATTTGAGTTTGATGTGTGCATTAAATCATATAACCCAGCATTGTTTACAGAAATATAATTTGTATGAAAAAGTACTTAACTGAAAGCTTTGTCTGCATGAAAATCCCTGACACAGATGATGAAACCTAGCCTTCCAGGGAGGCCCTCAGTGAATTGAGTCAGGCGTTGCATAGCAACAATGTGGGTGTGGTCAGTGATGGACTGAGGACAAGAAAGTGGTCCATTACATCATATCGCCTAGCGGCATTTTAGCTTTGTTTGTGTTGACTACTCTTTGATGGTCACAGGAAGACGGAACTGCTTAGTGACACCTCTCTCAGAACCTGACCCCGTCCTTGGGCAGCGGTGACTGTGGCTCAGGCATTCCGATACCCACAGACCCACAAGGAACGGGCAGGCTTTAGAGAACGTAACCAGTCACCAAAGGTTACTGCACTTGGAATACGGTGTCTCAATTATTTAAAACCAGTAATTCACAAGATCATAGCTAATCCAACGTGGCATGAACTGGAACCCGCACACCAGCCATGCAAGTGTTCTGTGGATGTGGGGTGCAGCTCAGCATGCTCACGTCATCTTGGACTAACAGAAGTCAGTCCTCCAAATCCACTAACCAGTGAGCATGACAGAGGGATTCAGTGAACTGGGAACCATAGAAAATGCTAGAAAACAGCCAGGCAAGGTGGCACATACCTGCAATCTCAATCTCAGTACTCAAGAAGCTGAGACAGAATTACAGCAACTTAGCAAGACCTGGGCTCAATCCCCAATACAAAAAAAAAAGGCTAGAAAACTAGCAGGGTGTGGTGGCACAAACCTTTAATCCCAATATTTCAGAATCTCATACAGGAAGATCACAGGTTCAAGGCTAGACTCAGCAACTTAGGGAGATACTGTTTCAAAATAAAAAGGTCTGGGGGTTGTAGCCCAGAGGTAGAGTGGCCCTGGACTCAATACTCAGGACCTCGTTGTTTCCACTCCACGTTGGCCAAACTCAGGCACAGGAATGCTTCTGTCTTCCAACGTATGGTCATTCCACTCAGGGGCCTAGGGTGTGCTCAGGATTGGCAGCACAAGGGGTTGCCATGCTGCGAAAATTTAGTTTTGTTATTAGAAGAAAACTTGCAGCTGGGCATGGTGGCACACGCTTGTAATCCCAGCATTTGGGAGGCTGAGACCGGAGGATCCAGGTTCACTCGGCCAGCCTCAGCTACCTAGGGAGGCACTCCGCAACTTAGTGAGACCCTGTTTCAAAATAAAGAATAAAAAATAGGGCTGGGGGTGCAGCTCGGAAGTAGAATGCCCCTGAGTTCAATCCCCAGTACCGCAAAAAAAAGACGGAAACTTGCAAATATACATCAACTTTCTCATGAAACTTTTGAAAGGATCAAGTTAAATTTTAAATTTTAAAAACATCTTGAAAAATGCAAAAGCATTATAAAGCTTTTTGAAAAGAAACCAAAACGATTATTTTATTTAAATGCCCTAGCATTGCTGCAGTCAGAAAGGCCTTGGGATTTGTCAAAGTCTGATTTCTGCTAAAAGGTTTGATCAGAGCGCCTCGAGGCATCCCTTGAGGGGCAGTTACTAAGAGACTAGCAGATGTAAGTACAAATGAGTCAGCAAACACCTCACAGGCAGGAATAATTGAGAAATTATGGAGGTTTTAATCAATCATCACCACCCACTTAGAGGCAGAAGGAAGCCAGAGGCAGGAAGAAGCAAAGAATTTCTCTTCAGAGCATATCAGAGTCCCCAGCTGGCCTTCCAGTGTTGAGAGAAAGCCGTTAGGACTAACTTCACCTAAAGCTCAGCTTTTGGGAACTCAACTCTAGAAGACCCAAAAGCAGCAGCAGAAGCTGCCTGTGAGTGCTGCCCCTCTACCACCAGCTCCATTCCTGCAAACGCTACCCCTGGCTATTGACTCCCATCTAGAAAGACTTCTGCTCGGACTGGGCATGCAGCTCACTGGTAGAGCCTTGCCTACCCTGTACGAGGCCTTGGATTCAATCCCCAGTACAACACGAAGATAAACACTTCTACTTAAGCTCAGTGAAATGACTATTAAGCCAGGCGTGGTGGCACACGCTTGTAATCCCAGCATTTGGGAGGCTGAGACCAGAGGATTCGGGTTCTCAGCCAGCCTCAGCTACTTAGTGAGGCACTCCGCAACTTAGTGAGACCCTGTTTCAAAATAAAGAATAAAAAATAGGGCTGGGGGTGTAGCTCAGAGGTAGAACACCCCTGAGTTCAATCCCCAGTACTGCAAAAAAAAAAAAGACTATTAAATGATCATTGAGAAAATGGTAAAAAGAGTGGAGGGAATTAATTTTGTAATTTAAGTCTTTTTTGTTTTTGTGGTACCAGGCGTTGAACCCAGGGCATTCTACCTCCAAGCAATATCCCCAGCCCTATTTTATTTATTTTGAAACAAGATCTGACTAAGTTGCTAAAAACCTGGCTAAGTGAGGCTGGCCACAAACCTGTGATTCTATCTTGGCCTCCCCTGGAATTATAGGCATGCGCCACCACACCCAGCTTTTTTTTTTTTTTTTTTTTTTTTTTTGTTCCCATTCTGAAAGTCTCACTAGGTTGCTGAGACTCTTACTAAATTGCTAAGGCTGGTTTCAAATCTGTGATCCTCCCGTCTCAGCCTCCCAAATACTGGGATTATAGGCGTGCACCACCACGCCCACCTGTTGAAGTCTGATCATAGGGAGGCCACTGGACTGAGACAGCCCTGCATTTCAGATTCCTTCAGGAGCAGAGCCCAGTGTGAACTGGAAAACACCTCCTGCTCACCTCTGACTAGAGCCTTCCTGCTCTCAACCAGTCCGCTCTGTTTTTTTGTCTTCCCTTCACATGAAAGCTCGCTGCCTAGCTGGGCATGGTGGTGCACACCTGTGATCCCAGTACTTTGGGAGACTGAGACTAGGAGGATTGCAGGTTCGAGGATAGCCTCCGCAAGTAATAAGACTCATCAACCTAGTTGAGACCCTGTTTCAAAACAAATAGGGCAGGGGGTGTAGCTTGGAGGTAGAATGCCCCTGGGTTCAATCCCCAGTAGCACAAAAGGAAAAAAAAAAAAAAAGCTTGCTGGCGACACTACAGGGGAGCACTTGGGATCTCTCGATTCTAGGCCCTACTGGATTCATTAATCTTTTTTTGGAATAAACTATTAAAAGAAAAACTTTAGACAAAATAAATTTAACAAGCCTTTCCACAAAGTGGTATAGCAGATATCTACTTTTGCATAACAAATTACCCCAAAACACAGTGGCTTTGAAACAAGGAAGAGTAGGCTCACTGTTTGGGTGGGTCGGGGTCATCTCTCCACAGGTGCAGATGAGGAGATGGAGGTGCAGGGTTTAAGTTTCCCCCAAACGTCTCAGCAGTCGGAGCTTCTTCCTCCCATCATGTCCTGGGTGGGCATCAGGGTTCAGGAGCCAGCCGCCATGTTTTCTTCGTAAGCACAGGTAACGCCTGCCGCCCCTTGTCTCCTGATCCCTCAGTGCCTGCAGTTTGGGCCTCACCGGTATCCTATAAAAGCAGGAGTTGGCCTTTCCAAACGACAGTGAAGTATCAACAGAAACAAAACATGAAACCTCCAACGCCACGTGATGATGGTAAGGATGGGCCGAGCACACCCGTGGGAAGGACGGGCCGTCTTTTCCCTCGTTCCCCACCGCGAGAGAAGTGAGTGCTGACTCACTGTCTCGCACCACCTGTAGGAAGGTCATCGCCATCTGTTTTGAGGTTCTCTCCAGTGGGACTATACATAAATAGCATTTCTCTTCTTTGGACCTAAAATAGGGTAGAAATAAAGCACTACAATTCTGGAGGAAGTGACAGCTAAGTCCTGGCACTAGGAGTGTAAGACTAGCCAGAGATACCTCCCACTGCCTTGGACCAGAGCCGGCACTGACCATGCGTTCATTTCTTAAAGATCGACTACCAGTCTCCACTGCTCCCTGGTAGCCCATTATAGGTTTTAATCATATCATAAAATATTATTTTATGTTTATTTAAGCGTTTGAGTCATAGGACCACAGATCTTTGCAAAGTGTTTTACCCACATCTTGTAATTAAGTACGGAAAGTATTGCTTATTGCACTCTTGTTGGTATTGGAGACCACTGAAAAGAAGTGGAGACATAACGATTCATGCATTAGCAGGATTTTACCCTCTTCTCTACAGTAAACCACAGCAGTAATTGCTAACCATTTATGTCTTCCTGGTGTATAACTGTGAAATCAATCACAAGTAAAAAGTAATTTAATCTTCATAGCATACAATAAATTCTGGGTTACTATACATGATCACCTAAAATAATTTTGCATTATTCAAAACTTTTTTAAAGCTTTTTACAATGCTAATGTACTTTAAAATTAATGAGAAGAGCTGGGTGTGGTGGCGCACGCTTGTAATCCCAGCATTCGGGAGGCTGAGACCAGAGGATCCGGGTTCGAGGCCAGCCTCAGCTACCTAGTGAGGCACTCCACAACTTAGTGAGACTCGGTTTCAAAATAAAGAATAAAAAATAGGGCTGGGGGTGTAGCTCGGAGGTAGAACGCCCCTGAGTTCAATCCCCAGTACCACAAAAAAAATAAAAAATAAAAAAATAATGAGAAGCCAAGCATGGTGGTACATGCCCGTAATCCCAGTACTTGGGAGGCTGAGACAGGAGGATCACAGTTTTGAGGCCAGCCTCAGCAGTTTAGACTTGTTTAAAAATAAAATAGGGAGCCGGGCATGATGGTGCAGTCTTGTAATTCCAGTACTTGGAAGGCTGAGACAGGAGGATCACAGGTTCACAGTTAACCTCAGCTACTTAGTGAGGCCCTGTTTCAAAATAAAGAATAAAAAATAAGGCTGGGGGCATAGCTCAGAGGTAGAATGCCCCTGGGGTTCAATCCTCAGTGCCACAAAAAATAAAATAATAAAATAGGGCTTGGGGTATAGCTAAGAGAATGTGCCTGGGTTCCATCCCCAGTAGTATGAAAAAAATTAATGAACTTTTATTTTTTAGTGTAGTAAGCACCTTCCAATCATGAGTGAGCTTCCAAATATCACCTGGCTTCACTAGGAAATTTTATCAAACAGGGAAGAAGCCAGGCTTGGTGGCCTGTGCCTATAATCCTGGATTTGTACTTTTTTTTTTTTCTTTTTTGTGGTGCTAGGGATTAAACCCAGGGGCATTCTACCTCTGAGATATACCCCCAGCCCTATTTTTATTTAGAAATAGGGCCTCACTAAGTTGCTATGGCTAGCTTTACACCTGCAATCCTCCTGTCTAAGCCTCCCAAATACTGTGATTATAAACATTCACCACTACGCCCAGCTAGGATTTGTATTTTCATAAACAGAAGACTTGCGTAGAAAGGTTAACTTTTTTTTTTTTTTTTTTTGCAGTACTGGGGATTGAACGCAGAGGCATTCTACCTCTGAGCTACACCCCCAGCCCTGTTTTTTTATTCTTTATTTTGAAAGAGGGTCTCACCAAGTTGTGGAGAGCAGCTGAGGCTGGTCTCAAACCTGCAATCCTCCTGTCTCAGCCTCCCAAGTACTGGGATTATAAGCATATACCACCACGCCTGGTGAAAGGTAAAACAATGTGCCTATTTAAAACAGGTAAGAAACCAGGTTTAACAAGTAAACCAGACCTGGCCCCGGGGCAGGGCTTTCTGCCCTGTTTTACAGATCTCCATATAGTTGTGCCTTCAACTCTGGGCATGCTTTCTTCTTAATCCCCTTTATCAAGAAGATTCTGAGATAGGAGGATTACAGATTTGAGGACAGCCTCAGCAATTTAGCAAGAATCTATTTCAAAATAAAAAATAAAAAAATAGGGTTGGGGAGCAGGAGTGTGGCTCAGAGGGAGAATGCCCCTACCTTCAATCCCTAATACCCCCCATCCACAAAAAGAAGATTCAAATAACAGGACCTGGGGCTTGGCAGCAGCAGAGGCTTCCCTGGCCAGGTGCCGTGCCTCAGCTCAGTCACTAAGCTCGCCGCTGGCTGCGGTTTTTTTGTTTTCTTTTTGGCAGAAGTGGGGATTGAACCCAGGGGCATTCTACCTCTGAGCTACACCCCTAGCCCAATTTTTTATTCTTTATTTTGAAATAGGGTCTCACTAAGCTGTGGAGAGCCTAAATAACTGAGGCTGACCATAAACCCAGATCCTCCGGTGTCAGCCTCCCAAGTATTGGGATTACAAGTGTGCGCCACCACGCCCAGCCAGCCGTGATTTTTTTTTTTTTTTTTTTTTTTTTTTTTTGCGGTACTGGGGATTGAACTTGGGGGGCATTCTACCTCCAAGCTGCACTCTGTGATTTCCTCAACTCCTTGAACGTTCCTTCATCAGAAAACTGAGTGTACTTGTGCTGCACTCCAGGAGGCTTCCCCTGGGAGTCGTGTCAGGAGGCCGGCCACTTCCGGGAGGCGTCCTGAGGGCCGGGCAGGGCCAGCGGTGTGCAGGCCTCACCCGGGAAGCAGACAGAATGCACGAAGAGCCAGCAAGGAGTGTGCAGCATTCTACCCCAAGAACGGCTCCGTTTCACTGGGTGCCATGTGGTGGCCTCTACAGTACTGTGTGATGTCTAAGAAATGGGCAGGACCTGTGCCGCATGCAGGTGACGTTAAACTTTTAAATAGATGACTGGCTCTCGCTCGTAGGTGATTTGTGCTCACACGTGCTGAGACTCTGGAGCCCATACCCCGAACCACAGCACTGTCTTTAACAGTTTTTGTAAACACCAGCGCCTTGGACTTGAGTGACACTGACCAGCCTGGCTTACCTGGGTGGGTTGGAGCCAGAACTAAAGAGAAACAGCTCTAAGCAGTGACACTGTCACCGTGCATTCCTCCGCCTTTCGCCAGTCCTTCAGCCCGGGGCAAGCCACAAGGAGATGCTCTGTTGAAGAACAATCGCTTGGCAGCCAACTCCTACACAGCTGCTGCCCACCGGCCTGCTCAGTGGCTCGTCCTACTTCAGGAAGGACGCAGACTTCAGGTCCCACCACCCAGCAGCACGACCCATGCTCCCACCTGCAGAGCCCAAGAGAGGGGGCCCCCACTCTCAGCCACCGCCCCCCGCCATGTCCTCCACTGCCCGTGACTCAACACCTGCGCTCCTGGATCCCGTGGTCAAGCAGAAGTTGTAAGGTTACCACCACAGGAGGACCGGGGTGTGACCGTGCAGAAGTGTCAGACAGAGGTGCCTGTGGTGACCCGTCAGTCAAAAGATGCCTCCACGGCAAGCCCTCTGTAATCCCAACACTTGGGAGTCTGAGAGGGGACTATCCCAGGTCTGAAGCCAGCCTCAGCACTCAGGGAGACTCTCAGCAACCTAGTAAGACCCTATTCCAAAATAATAGGTCTGAGGGTATAGCTCACAGGTAGAATGCCTTTGGGTCCAATCCCCAGGACCACATACACTCACAAAATAAGTAAATAAAATCCCCATGGGAAATTAAGTTTGTGTATGTGCACCACGTCCCAGTGAAAGCAAATGACACCACAGTGTCTGTCTGGCCCAAGCAACTTCTCTTCTGGACGCTGGAGGGCTCTGGGACCCATCCACGTTCCGCACCTGGCTCAGGCCCACAGCCCGACTCGGGACTGCCCCCGCTGGCCACGCATCAGTGCCTCCTAGAACCTCAGGCCGTTCCTCTGTCCCTGCTGAGGGAAGTCACAAAAGACTCTCAAGCGGCTTGAGTTAAGTCTCCATTTATTTTGTTTTTGTGTTTTTTCTTTCTTTTTTTTTTTTTACAAAAATCCAACGTAAGACCATTGTGCTCATGGTTGGAAAAGGTTGGGTGGATGGACACAGCGTGACGTCAAAGAGCCCACTTCCGATTAGCGTCTGCAGCCAGGGCTCCCGCGGCGCCCTGGGGACAGGACCCAGCCAGGGAGGCGCCCGCCGTGCACACCAGGCAGGGAGGCACTCAGGGCGGAAGCTCAGCGCGGCCCAGGGCTGCCCAGAGCCGTCATGAGGGCGGGCAGCCCTCGCCCCAGGTGAAGAGCTGACGGGGCCTGGGAACCCAGACCACAACCAGGAGTAACCTGGGGACTGCGAGGAGACAGCAGGGCCGGCGTGGCGGGAGTGCCCACCGGGGGCGCCTGTCAAGCAGCATCAGGGGAGGGCCTGCAGGGTGGAGGCCCCGGGCACCGCCCACACAGCAGGCGGCATTGACCACTGCCCCCTTGCTACTGAGGAGAATCCTGCAGCTAAGTGGCCAGGTCCTCTGGACATCCTTCAAGTCAGTGGTCCCTGCAGGTCCACGGGGACAGCATGGCCTCCCTGCAGCACGTGTTGATGGCAGCCAGGCCCCACCGGAGGGTCCTGTGCACCCCGTGCCCCTTTCCCAGCAGGCTCCGAGGCTTCCATTTACCAATTCCTCACATTAAAAGAAACAAAATAGCAGCCACAAACATATCTCAAAACACTACACTCTTTGGCTCCCCGGAGGGAAGAAGGTTACTGCTAAAAAGAATAGTCCAGAAGTCAAGGAAAGAGCAGTTAGAACGTGGGGTACAAGGAGCCTGGACCCCTTCGCTGCTTGCTGGGAAGCAGGACCCAATTCCCCAGCTCGCCGCCACAGCAGCCAGGGGGACCCTAGGCAGAGACGCGGGCGGGGGGCGGTTCCCCAAGGCCCCGAAGCCCCAAGAAGGGTGGGGTCTACAGGGAAGGGCCCAGCTTCACCACGACACTTGAGGGGGACCCACCTGGTGCAGGCAGGCCAGAGAGCATACCCCAAGAAAGAGCACAGGATGTCAAGGTCCGGGAAGACGGAGCTGGCTTAAGGCATGTGCACGACCAGAACAGACCTGAGCTCGAGTTCAACTGAGGGGAACCTATGCGCGCACAACCCCACTTCAGCAGAGCGGGGCTCGGAGAAACACGAGTCACGGGCTAAATCCCTGACAAATGACACTAACACCCTCCTCGGTTCCCCCAAAGCCACCATGACCCAAATTAGCTTACTTCCCAGGGAACAGAGCAACTGGAAGTGGAAACTGGATACAAGGGTGCGAAGGCCGGCTGAATCTCCAGGCCGGGTCTGAGCTTTCGAGCAAACCACGCCTCCCACCCTCCTGGCACACAGCAAACCTCAGGGTCCTAAGCCAGCTGGCACAAGGGGTCTGGGAGCCACAGGTAACAGGATGGAGATCCAGACAGAGGCAGGGGAGGTGAATTTCACCAAGGTATTTACCCCAAGGCAGGTGCCTTGCTGTAAGACTGCCCGGCCAGCCGGGTGGATCCTCAAGGGCCAGTCGTGCCCTCGTTCTACACCAGCGAGAGCTTGGGGACCGCAACCACTGGCCCACATCTGCAAGTGTGGCCGGCCGGCCTGCCCGCCATCTCACCCGACAGAACTGGAGGAGAGCCCGGCGCCCAGAGCGAATCGTCATCATCACCATCACCACAGCAACAGGTGCACAGGCTGAGAACGGCCATCTCCTCCCCATCCCCTGCTTCTTAATTCTTCTCTCTCAAACATGAGAGAGCAAGGGCAAGTCCAGGGACAAACAAGGCCTAATGACAGATCCTCGAAAGCCACCGGACCCAGCAGCACAAGGTCCTGCTCACCGCACGGGGCCCCCGGCTTCCTGTAGGAGGAGCCAAGCCACAGATGGCTGACCGGCACAGCAAGGGACGGGATAGGGCCGATGCGGTCCTCGCCACGGCCCGCAAGAGGACCACTTCTATCCTGTCCTGTTTCTGCACTCAGCTGCCCCTGGGAGTGTGGGAGACAGAAAGAATAAGCCCGGTAACACAAGCCAGGATCCGTCTCCACCAAAAACAGAACCGAAGGAACCTGGTGGGCCTCTCCCTTGGAGAGAGGGGCAAGAACTTCAAACTCCCCCTGCCCAATATATCTCTCTATATATCTGTATATGTGAAGTGTGTGCATATATATGTATATACGCATATATATGAATATATATGCACACATATATAAATAAGCCTTGAATGGCAGACCTGAAACCTTCTCTTTTTAAATAATAATAGTTGTTACTGAATTTAAAAACCACAAACCAGCCGTCCTGGGCTCATGAGCTAGTAAGCGACTCTCCGGAGTCCGTGTCCTCAGTGCACACGATCAGTCAGTGCCCGTGCGGAGCCCGGCCTGCTGGCCAGCGCTCCAGGCCCAGTGTGGCCGACTTCAAGGTCAAGGCAGCTCTTCCTGCCGCCCCTCCCCCAGCAGAGGGTCTGGCCCACCCCGGGGGAACCTCGGGCTCCACTGCCCTCCCTCTGCCCGTCTCTCCCAGTGCGCGCGAGGCCTAGATGAACTTGAAGCACTTGGTCTTGTCGTGGGGCAGGCGCGTCTTGAACAGCACGGAGTCCACCCTGAACTGAGTGTAGAGCAGGGGCATGTAGCCGTACACCTTCACAAAGAAGTTGATACACTTGTGGCGCTCGTGGAAGTGGGAGTCGTCGTGGGACAGGGCCTGAGGGCAGCCCGGGCAGCGGAAGGTCCAGCGAGATGTCACCTGCGAGGGGGGAGACAGAAGGCACGGTGAGGCCTGGCCAACCCCCGGCTTGCTGTGTGCGGAACGTCCGCTTGGCTTTCTTCAGCCCAAACCATTACTCAGCAACCCCAGAAGAAAAACAGAACTCGAATTTCTAGAATTCAGAGACTACTGTTTTTTTTTTCTTTTTTTTTTTTTTTTTTTTTTTTTTTTTTTTTTTTTTTTTTTTTTTGGTTTTTTTTGGCGGTACTGAGGATTGATCTCAGGGGCATTCTACCTCCGAGCTACACCCCCAGCCCCATTTTTTATTCTTTATTTTGAAACCGAGTCTCACTAAGTTGCGGAGTGCCTCACTAGGTAGCTGAGGCTGGCCGCGAACCCGGATCCTCCAGTCTCAGCCTCCCGAATGCTGGGATTACAAGCGTGCGCCACCACAGAGACTACTGTTTTTGAGCAAATAACTGATACCATATCTGCTTCTGTGCCAGGCAGTATGCTTAGAGCCGTACATATGTGAAGTCAGGAGGGCTTACGTTTTGTTTGGCACACACTCCCCTCCCTCAATTCGGCAATCTGGTGAGACCTGTGGATTCCTCCGAATGTTTTGGATTTTATTTTTCAGTACTAGGAATTGAACCCAGGGACATTTCTACCTCTGAGCTACATCCCCTGCCCTTTTTACTTATTTACTTATTTTGAAACAAGGCCTTGGTAAGTTGCTGAGGCTGGCCTTGAATCTGCAATCCTCCTTAGTCTCCCATGTACTGGGTTTACAAAGCATGCGCTGTCACACCTAGTTCATTTGTGTGTGTGTGTGTGTGTGTCTGTGTGTGGTACTGGGGATTGAACCCAGGTGGCACTGTACCTCCAAGATACACCCTCAGCTGTATTTTTTATTCTTTATTTTGAAAAAGGGTCTCATTAAGCTGTGGAGGGCCTCACTAAGTAGCTAAGGCTGGCCTTAAACACATGACCCTCCTGTCTCAGCCTCCCAAGCACTGGGATTACAAGCGTGCGCCACCATGCCCAGCTTCGAATGTTTTTAAATAGATAAACTACATGGGATTACAAAAGAAACAAATTATACTGAAATACAGTAATATGCATGCTCCTTTTTTTTTTTTTTTTGCGGTACTGGGGGTTGAACCCAGGGGCATTCTACCTCCGAGCTACACCCCCAGCCCTATTTTTTATTCTTTATTTTGAAACCGAGTCTCACTAAGTTGCGGAGTGCCTCACTAGGTAGCTGAGGCTGGCCGCGAACTCGGATCCTCCGGTCTCAGCCTCCCGAATGCTGGGATTACAAGCGT
>PVLC010024519.1:0-10322 GCA_004027655.1 Graphiurus murinus | reverse complement strand
GCATGCTCCTTTTTTAACACATTAAATAACAAGATTAGGGAAAGGTTAATATCTACCTTAGTTTCAAAGCAATGATGAACAGGAAGAATACTTTTTAGACACTATAATAAATTTAATGTGATACTAAAATCTGATTTCTTTTGGTGGAAAATCAGTTACTGCATACACACTTGGGGACTGTAGCCTATTTTCTAACTGAAGTGAATACTAAATTCCAGTTACAGATGAGTAAAAATGGAGACGTAACATCTGTGCCACCCAAGTGGCAAGCGCTGGCGTTTCCATCAGCCCTGGAGCAAAGGGCCTGTAGCGCCGGCTCTGATCCCACTGTCAGTCCTATGAGGCAGACCGAGAGGCTCTGCACCATGACCCCACACAGACCGCACACAGCAAAACAAGTGGACTGCGTGCGCACGCACGCCTGGCCCCACAGGCAGCGGGCCTCACCTTGATGGGGGGTTTCCGAGTGATGTGGGAGACGAGGAAGTTCATGGCAATGTCCTCACAGTTGATGTATTCGTCCACCATGTCTCGAATGGCCTGGGGCATCACGTAAGAATACAGGTAGGCATAATACTGTCGGGAGAAGAAGAAGCGCGTACTCTGTTAGAGGTCACAGTTCTCGGGCTTTCAGCAAAAACACGCACTGAAGTGTGAGGGGCAATAACTGGAAGCTCTGCTGGCATTCAGAGAGCTGGGCCAGGCACGCTGGACATCTGGCAATGCTGGTCTTGTGCAGAGAAGAACTATCTCACTCAGCCCGGCATTATGGTGCAGGCCTCCAACCCCAGGGCTTGGGAGGCTGAGACTGGAGAAGTGCAGGTTTGAGATCAGCCTCAGCAACTCAGAGACCCTCAACAACTCAGCAAGACCTATCTCAAAACAAAAAATTAAGACGGGCTTGGGGTGTAGCTCAAAGACAGAATGGCCCTGGTCATTTCCAGCAGGAAGGGGAGAGGGAGGGAGAGAGGGAGGGAGGGAGTTATCCAATTCAAATGGCCTTTATCGCTCCTTTGAGTAACTGAACTTTATGTCGGTAGCTCAGCAATGTTGAAGTCAATATAAAGATGTGTCAGCCTGTTGTGGTGGTGCACGCATGTAATCCCAGTTGGGAGGCCAAGACAAGAGGATTGCAGGTTCCAGGACAGACTCAGCAATATAAACAAGACTCTCAGTCAGCAACCTAGTGAGACTGTTTCAAAACAAAACAAAACAAAAATTTTTAAAAGGGCTAGGGGTATATCTGAGGTAGAATGCCCCTGGGTTCAATCCCCAATAACACACACACACACACACAGATTTGTCAGACACTGGTTCAACTGAATAACACTGTGCCCCTTCAGTGGCAATAAGAAATAAGTGAGGAGAAGCCTGGTTATCTTCTTCAACCTCAATAATTCACAGAGCATGAGAGGCCCAAGCCCTCCCGGCCTCACTAATGGATCATCCCACCATTGCCTCTGGCTGCTCCACGCTCCAAGCCATCTCTCTGGCCTGGATTATTCCTACAGTCTCCTAAACAGTCTCCCTGCCGCCGTGTTCTCTTCCCCACATTCTATTCTCTGCACAGCGGCCATGTTAAAACACAAGGCCAGCCAGGCATGGTGGTGCATGCTTGTAATCCCAGTACTTGGGAGGCTGAGACAGGAGGATGGCAGGTTTGCGGCCAGCCCCTGCAACTTTTAAGGCCCTCTGCAACTTAGTGAGATCCTGCCTTAAAAATAAGTAAATACATAAAATAGGGCGAGGGGTGTGGCTCAGAGGTAGAACATCCCTGGGTTCAGTCCCCAGTACCAACAAAACCAAACCACAGGCCAAGTGAACACATCACACTTTACTCCAAATCTCCAGGGCTTTCCATCTCACTCAGAAGAGCAGCCTTACACAAAAGGATGTGCAAGTCGGAGAAGGCGGCATGCGCCTGTAATCCCAGCTACTTGGGAGGCTGAGGCAGGAGGATCACTAAGCCCAGGAGTTCGAGGCCAGTCTGGGCAACAGAGTGAGACACCATCTCAAAAGAAGAAAAGTTTCAGCCAAGCGTGGTGGTGCACGCTTATAATCCCAGCATTCAGGAGGCTGAGACCAGAGGATCCGGGTTCGAGGCCAGCCTCAGCTACCTAGTGAGGCACTCCGCAACTTGGTGAGACTCGGTTTCAAAATAAAGAATAAAAATTAGGGCTGGGGGTATAGCTCGGAGGTAGAATGCCCCTGAGTTCAATCCCTAGTACCGCAAAAAAAAAAAAAAAAAGAAGAAAAGTTTCACCTCCAGACAGACCCCTCCCCTCTGACTTGCAGTAACACACAGCAAAAAATTAAGATTTTCAAAATGAATAAGGCATATTCAACCACACTGCTGTTACTGAAATTTAATAATTTAGTGAAACTATTTTGAAGCACCATTTCAAAATAACTAATCTCAACCTTTAAAATTTTTTCTATAGTAGTATGCAGCTATATAACTTATACACACATGTTAGGTCCATGTTCAAGAATTTTTACTATAGGCAATAATGATCAAAAAACTTGGCTGTTGTATTTTTGGGATGACCAATGTAATTACTTTTGAGGGTAGGCGAGCCAACAAGAAAAAAGTGTTTATTTTCCTTGGTGGTGGTGGTGGTGGTGGTACTGGGGTTTGAACCCGGTGTACAGCGCATTCTAGGCCTGAGCTAAATCCACAGCCCTTCCTGTTTATTGACTATTTTGCTACTGGGGATTGAGCCCTGGGACATTCTACCCTTAAGCTAAACCCCCAGCCCGATTTTACTTTAATTTTTAAACAGGTTCTCACTAAGTTGCTGGGGCTGACCTTGAACCTGACATCCTCCTGTCTCAGCCTCCCAAATACTAGGATTACAGGTATGCACCACCATGCCCATCTCCCTTTTGAGGCAGGGTCTCACTAAGTTGCTGAAGCTAACCTTGAACTTGTGATCCTCCTGCCTCAGCCTCCTGGCAGATAGGATTAGAGACACGGGCCACCACGCCTGGCTAAATAAGTGACATTTTAAAGAAACACAGGAACGGCCCCACCCACTGCGAGCAAGCGGTGGCCCCCCAGCTCCTGCCACCTGGTTTTCACTTTTATCCCAGTCCAGATTTTTTTGGTAAAATCTTCTGAGTTTTGAAGCTGGGAGCATCTGGAGCAAGATGGGAGCCAAAAATGTTTCTGTAAGCCAAGTGAGGCTCCAGGGACTGTGAGCTTATGAACTGTGCTCCAGATTTTCAAATAAAAAAAAAGAACTAAGCTCCATTCTGTAAATTATTTCTTGAAAGTAAAGGGACCCGATTTTCAGAAAGCAATCAGTTTGAGAAGGCGGACCTGTTGTCACACCTGTAAGTTGTCCAGGTCTGAGCAGACGCGGCTAGAAGCAGCGGCTCCTGCGATGATTGAGCGTGAGAATAGACGACCCCTCGCTGAACATGGTTTCTCCACCAGCTGCTAACACTCCCCCGCCCACGGCCCTTGCAACCCGTAGCCCTACCGAGGCCCGCCCACGATCAGAAAACAAGCAGCAGGCAAAGCTGAAGAATGGGAGGAGTATATCAGCTTCACGTGGCTGAGTTTAAAAAGAAAAAGGCAAGCATTTAATGATTTCTTGGGCTAGTTCAAAACAACCCAAGTGGATGCCCTCTAAGATTCTATTTGGGCCGGGTGTGGTAGCACAGCACATACTTGTAATCCCAGTGACTAGGGAGGCTGAGGCAGGAGGATTTCAAGTTTGAGGCCAGCCTCAGGAACTTAAGTGACATACTGTCTCAAGATAAAAAGTAAAAAAGAGCTGGATGTGGTGGTACACACTTGTAATCCCAGTATTTGAGAGCGGAGACAGGAGGATCGCAGGTTCACAGTCAGGCTCAGCAACTTAGCAAGACCCCATTTTTTTCCTTACGGAACTAAGGATTGAACCCAGGGGTATTCTACCTCTGAGCTACATCCCCAGCCCTATTTTTTATTCTTTATTTTGAAACAGGGTCTCACTAGGTTGCAGAGGACCTCACTAAGTAACTGATGCTGGCCACGAACCTACAATCCTTTCTTGGCCTCCCAAGTACTGGGATTACAAGCATGTGCCACGATACCCATCTTGGGACCCTGTTTCAAAATTTTAAAAAATCAGGCTAGGGGTGTAACTCAGAGGTAGAATGCCCCTGGGTTCAATCCCAGTAAGAGGAGGTGGTGGAGGCAGACGAGGTGGCACATGTGGCCAGAGACAACTTGACACAAGTGGTACAGGAGGAGGATGGGTCGGAAGCAAATTCCCGGCAGAACACAGAGCTCACAGTTCAGGAGAGATGTGACTACGGAAGAGTCCTGCAGTCTAGACCACTGATGAAGATCAGGGTGGAGGCTCTGGGGAGTCGAGCCGGCCTGGCCTTCTGACGCTGGGCCACGTCTGGCCAGCAAGGCTGAAAGTGGCAGGTATCCGACAGGCCCCTTAGCTCAGTGCCCCTGGTCTTACAGAGGGAGAGCCAGTGTCTGGAAAACAGATTGGTCTTCCTCCTGGCCTGCATGCCAGTGTACAGGCAGCCCTCGTACTACCTTCTTATTCCAGAGTTGTTCTAAGCTTATTGACCGGTGTCTTTCTTATTTATTTTGTGTGTGTGTGGTACTGGGGATTGAACACAGGGGCATTCTACCTTCGAGCTACATGCTCAGCCCTATTTTATTTTGAAACAGGGTCTCGCTAGTTTGAGAGTCTCACTACTTGCTAAGGCTGTCATCCAACCTGCGATCCTCCTGTCTCAGTCTCCCAAGTACTGGCATTACAGGCTCATCGGTGTCTTGAAAGACCAGAATAACTCACTTTTAGCACAGAGAGCTAGAGAAGGAGCAGGAGGAAGCTAAGGTGAGGGCGCATTTCACTACTGCGCAGACTGCGCTCTTACCCAGACAGGCGGCCGTGACCAGCTTGTTCTTACCTTGTGGAAGAAGGCAGCACCTGTCAGCACCATGGACAGCTCACAGGAGTAGTTGGAGTTGTAGAGCCAGGACTGGTGGGGGATGTCCCACGCGTGGTACCGGCCGGGGAAGCCCACGATGCGGTCCCGGGCCTCTCGCCACACCCTGAACACACAAGCACACACACCTGAGTCAGGACCACTTCCAACGGGAGCCTCTGTCTTGCAGGGGCTCGCTCGCCGCCCCCCACCCGCGCTGTTTCTAATTAAGATCAATCATAAGACAAATAAGATATAAACAATGTCATATACGGCTTCCTTAATAAGCACTACTTAGTACTTAGGAGGCTGTGACAGGAGGATTGCAGGTTGAAGGCCAGCCTCACAACTTAGCATGATTGTTTGAAGATACAGAAAGGGCTGGGGGGTATTAGCGCAGAGGCAGAATAACGCTGGGTTCAATACCAATAAGTAAATAAATATTTTAAAATAGCTGGGTGTGGTGGCACAAGCTTGTAATCCCAATACTTGGGAGGCTGAAACAGGAGTATCACAGGTTCAAAGCCAGCTTCAGCAATGTACCAAACAAAGCTCTCAGAAACCTAGTAAGACTCTTGTTTCCAAATAAAGAAATAAAATTGAGCTCGGGGCATAGCTTGGAAGTAGAATGCCTCTAGGTTCAATCCCCAGTACCAAAAAATAATAATACTAAAAATAAGGCTGAGGGTGTAGCTCAGAGTAGAGCACCCTGGATTCAACTCCCACTACCCCCACCCCTACACAGCACCTGCTTATCACCCTACTCCGTCCTGGCAGCCAGCTTCTCCCCAGCCCTGACGGAGAAAGCAAGCGGAAATAACATGGGAGGGCATCTCAAGAATGTGGTATTTATAATGATCTGCTAAGAAGTAGGAAGGAGATATCGATTTCTATTTGTTTTTATCTAATTTATTTTAAAAGGTATTTTTTTCCTTTTTCTTTTCTTCTGAGTGTGTGTGTGTGTACTGGGGATTGAACCCAGGGGCATTCAAGCTCCAAGCTACACCACCAGATCAATTTTATTTTTCATCCTCCCGAACTGCAACTCTGTCCCCTTAAATAATGGCTCCACACACTACGTTCTGTCTATGACTCTGGCTGCACGAGGTTGCCTCATGCGTGGAATCACGCGATAACCTTTGACCTTCCCACTTCTATCACAAACGCTGCTCTGTGATCACGCGGACTATTTCCATTCTCTTGTGTATCTGCCTCTCTCCTGGCTACGGAAGTGGACGTTAGTCAAGATCTACCTTTTGCCAGAGGAAATAATTCTAATGCTTCCCGTTGGGACCTTGGTCTGTTTCATCCTCAATCAGGTGAAATCCACACATAGGGAGAGTTAATGAGAGAAAGCTTTTAGATCAAAGGAGGCCCCAACAGATGTTAAAAGGGTCAGAGCGGTAATGGTTAAGACGTACAGCCAGAGATAACTCACCACTTCCATTACTGAGGCTAAGCCTCAAATTTCAAACGATTGTCAAGAAACACGTTAAAAGGCTTCCGTTATTTTCTCACCACTTAGAAGTCTGTTGAGAAATGGTGTGGAAAAGGCAGAAGTCTTCCCAGACCGGGAGCCACAGAGGACAGGGTATGCCAGTATCGTAACAAAACTGAAATTCCTCGAAGCAAGGCCGCCTTACCCAAGTTGTTCTTGGGATCTAGGGGTGACTGGCCATTCCCCTGTTAACACCCCAAGGCTCTGGTCACAGCTCCAAGTCCCTCAGCAGGCTCTAAACTGCATCAAGCCATACCAAAAGCACACGACCCCCCCCACACACACACAACAGCAGCAAAGACCATGTCTGGAGTCACGACATGGCGTTCTTCCTTTCATAAAAACAAGTGTAGAGCACTAGCTATTTATTATCACGGACACAGGGACATACCCAGTGTAGCAGGATTTTTTGTTGTTTTTTTAAATCACAGCTAGCAACAGACTTGCTTCAATAATATACTAGACTAGTGGGAGGCCAAAGGAAACGAGAGGGTGCAGCAAGAGAAAAAATAAAAGCTCTAATTTGGCAGCAACGTGCCCAGTTGGCCTTTACGGATGGGTCCAAGACAGACACAGCAATAAAGCCGCAGCTCTGCACTGACAGACCTGAGCCGGGGAAACCAGAGCCAGCAGGTGAGGAGGCCTTGGGGCCAGAAGCAGAGGAGAAGCACGCTGTCCCGAACAAGACTTCCAAGGAGACTCGCTACTGCAGTGCTTCTCAAACTATCTGCAGTAAACAACCAATTTTCCCCAATGTACTGTGGGCTATTACGTGTGTAAAATGATATAAAAATGAACGGCATGGCTTCTAAAACATGACATCAAAAGCACAAAGAAAACAAAGATAAACTGGGCTTCATCAAAATCTAATACTTTGGCTTCAAAGGATATCATCAAGAAAGCAAAAAGACAACCCACAAATGGGAGAAATTACCTGCAACTCATTTAGATTAGGGACTTGCTTCTAAAATATGTAAAGCACTCTTACAACTCGATTTTTAAAAAGTAGACAATGCAAACAAAAATAGGAAAAGGATCTAAATAGACATTTTTTTCTTGATATTGGGTACTGAATCCAGAAGCATCCCGATTTTATTTCTTATTTGGAAACAAGATCTCGCTAGTTTGTTGAGAGCATCGCTAAATTACCAAGGCTGGCTTTGAATCTGCAGTCCTCCTGTCTCAGCCTCCCGAGTACTGGCGTTACAAGTGTGTGCCACCACACCCTGCCTGAATAGACATTTCTTTAAAGAGATACAGATGGCCAACTTGTCCATGACACATGAAAAGATGCTCATCCTTGATCAACAGAGAAATACAAATCAAAATCATAATAAGCTACCACTTCATATCAACCTAGGATGACTGTAAATAAAAAATCACAAGTGTTCACAAGGATGAGGAGAAATCAGAACCCTCACTCGTTGATGGTGAGAATGTTAAAATGGTGGAAATCAGTCTGGCTGGTCCTCAAGATGTTAAAACAATTCTCCTACCATTCAGCCGTTCCACTCCCAAGTACACACTTAGAGAAAAACCTGCACGTGAGTGCACAGTAGCATTATTCATAATAGCCAGGAAGCAGAAAGAACCCAAATGACCATCAGTGGGTGAATGGATGAACACAGTGTCACAGCCATATAAAAGGAATGAAGCCGATACGAGCTCTGAACACCGGAAACATGCGGTTAAGTGAAAGGAGCCAGCCACAAAAGGCCACTTGTCTAGTTTCATTTATGTGAAGCATCCAAAACGGGCGCATCACAGAGACACAGCTCGTGGCCGCCTGGGACTTGGCATGGTAGGAGTGGCTGCTCCTGGGCGCGGGGTTCCTACTGGTGGTGAGGAAATTCTCCAAAACGGACTGATTATCCTAAAAGCCACTGCACCCTACACTTACACGAGTGAGCTGGATGGAAGTCACAGGGAATGTCAAACTGCTTTCCTAAATGCTCACCCTGTTTTCATACGTTCCTCGATGTGATGCAGCAAACTGATCCTAGGTCCACATACCAGTTCCGACCACTCTGGGCAGCCCTGGCCCGCCCTGGCCTCTCACCCACGCTGTTATTCACCACGTGCCCCTGGCCGGGAAGTGCCAGCCCAGCAGCAAGGACCCCCGAGACGTGAGAAGGCGGCAGGGCGCAGCAGCTGAGCGGAGCTGTGGGGCTGCACCAGCCTCCAACTCCCTCGCTTGGTCCTCGAGTCTCAGTTTATTCTCACATGACACACATACGACTGCGACTTACATGGTCAAGTTCCAGGAGGATTCACGAAATAAACCAAAGCACTCGGCTAGTCCCTGGCACACAATATGGGCACAACGAATGCCGAGTATCATCACCACCGCCACCACACTGCCTCCACGACTGTGTCCCCCTTCCCCCCTTTCTCGCTCTACCTCTTCCCAGATCGTTCTGGGCCCAGGATTCTGGCGTTGTTCCCTCGCCCCCACACGTAGCAACATGTTCCTTCCACCTGCCTGAGAGCGAGTTCCCTTTTCTCTCATAACGAAAGCCTCAAATTCCTGTCAAGAGCTCCCCCTGACCGCTACTCTTAGCCAGGTTTGGGTGCTAGGATGCTATTCCTGCAGCTCCAGGAGTAGGCGAGTGATCCTGGTCCCATCCATCAATGAGCCCAGCGTCCCCAGCCTCAGAACGCCTGAATGAACAGAGCAGAATGAGAAGGGGACGCCACCGAGACCGGACCAGCCCCAGCCCGCACGAGTCCTCACTACCTCCAAGGGCTCCTCCGTTACCACCAGCCAAGAAATTCACTCTGCCGCCTAATCCGTGCTGAGCTCGCTTTCTATCACTCAGTTAAAGTGTTTGATTGAAAGTGTCCCTCACCGAAACCCAAACATGATCTCGTCGTGGCGGAGGTGGGCATCGTCGTCGATGGACAGGATGGCCTCTGTCTCAATCTCATTCCACGGCAGGAATCGATTGTTCAGGCTGTTCTTCTCGGTGCGGACCACCTGCAGCGAGGGAGACAAACACGAGAAGTCAACGGTGCAGTGTGGAAGGCAGATCCCCAGCTGCCTGGAAGTCGAAGGGGCTGGTAACCAAATGGACTCAAGAATGCGGCCCGATGACCTGCACTTGTCAAATCAAGCTCCTCGGGAATAGAAACTGCCTGACATCCTGCTGCAAGAGATGGCACATCCTCACCTTCACTCACTGTTAACTCATTTTCCCGTGAAGCAAACTAAAGCTGCAGGTTGTTTTCTGTATGCAATGAACACAATCTAGAACAATTACAACTTTCCCAAGAGGACACAAGGTGGCAGAGTGGAACCAAGATTCCAGGTCTCAACTCCAACCCCAGCTTGCTTGTACATTTTAAAACCAAACTCAGAAGTCCCTAGAGAAGCCGGGCGTGGTGGCGCACGCTTGTAATCCCAGCATTCGGGAGGCTGAGACCGGAGGATCCGGGTTCGCGGCCAGCCTCAGCTACCTAGTGAGGCACTCCACAACTTAGTGAGACTCGGTTTCAAAATAAAGAATGAAAAATAGGGCTGGGGGTGTAGCTCAGAGGTAGAATGCCCCTGAGTTCCATCCCCAGTGCCGCAAAAAAAAAAAAAAAAGTCCCTAGAGTCTGTCATTTTTGGCCCCCAAGTTTAGGGCCTTTTTAAGGGTATAAATCAGGGGAAAAAAAGGGGGCACAGCCTGTCCTGTTAATTACTCCGCCTTGGCAGTGCCCACTCACAGCGCTTACACACACACAAGCTTCCTTTCTTTTCAAAGTGTACCTACTCAGTGCAATGTGGCTGTGTCCTCAGCCAACCCCAATCCTAGCACCCTAACTACCCAGGGATCCAGATGTGCAAAGGAGCACCTGCCTCATAAACAAAGGTCAGTGCCTCAAACAGCAGAACTACATT
>PVLC010024518.1:0-24575 GCA_004027655.1 Graphiurus murinus | reverse complement strand
AGAGGGGGAGGAGGGGGGAGGAAGGGGAGGAGGGGGAGGCCCTCGACCATTTCTGGAGGCCTAGAGCCGTACCATCCTTACATGGCTCTTTCACGACCTTCATTCATACAGAGGAAAATCCTGGAGAACTTTGAGGCCCATTCTGTATTCTTGTTGAAGTTACGAATATTATTTTACTAACTGGAATTTTAAAAAGAACATGGTGAACAGCCACCAGAAGCTCCCAAACAGACAAATGAACCTCACACAACCCAAAACTCTAGCATGGATGAGTGTGGAGCCCCTGGAACTCAAATTTTTTTTTTTTTTTTGGTGGTACTGGGGGTTGAAACCAGGGGCATTCTACCTCTGAGCTCCACCCCCAGTCCTATTTTTTTATTCTTTATTTTGAAACAAGGTCTCACTAAGTTGAAGAGAGCCTCACTAAGTAGCTGAGGCTGGCTGCGAACCCAGATCCTCCTGTCTCAGCCTCCCAAGTACTGGGATTGTAAGCGTGCGCCACTATGCCCGGCTTATTCTTTTTTTTGAAACAGGGTCTCACTAAGTTGCAGAGGGCCTCGCTAAGTAGCTGAGGCTGGCCTAGAACCTGGATCCTCCTGTCTCAGCCTCCCAAATACTGGGACTACAGGCATGTGTACACCAAGTCTGGCTTATGCATTCCTTTCTTATTATATGTACATGACAATGCAGTGTCTAAAAAAAATAAATGGGAGGGCTGTCATGACATTCTTTCCCTTATAGATAGCTTTGTTGAAGCTGGGTATGGTGGCATATGCCTGTAATGGTAGTGGTTGGGAGGCTGAGACAGGAGGATTGCAGGTTTGAGGCCAGTAAGCACACAGTACGTTAGGAAGACCCTGTTTCAAAACAAAAACATACAAAGGGCTGTAGTAGCTCAGTGGTAGAACCCCAACCCCAACCCCAAGGTTCAATCCCCAGTATCACAAATAAATGAATAGCTTTATAGAAATATAATTTGTGTACCCTATCATTCACTTGTTTTTTTCCAATTTTTTTTTCAGTACTAGGGATTGAACCCAGGGGCATTCTACCTCTGAGCTACATCCCCGGCCCTATTTTTATTCTTTCTTTTGAAACAGGGCCTCACTAAGTAGCTGAGACTGGCCACAAACCTGTGATCCTCCTGTCTCAGCCTCCCAAGTACCGGGATTACAAGCGTGCACCACCATGCCTGGCCTTCACTCACTTATTTAAAGTGTCCAATTCCATGCTTTTTAGTATATTTACAGGATCCTGTGAACAGCACCACACCCAATTTTGGGACATTTTCTACTTTCTTAAAAGAAATCTCATTAGCAGTCAACCCCCATCCCCTTCTTCCTGAGTCCCGGGCCCTGCCAACCACCAATCCACTCTCTATGTATGAATTTGCCTGTTTCCGATATTTCACATAAATGGAATCATACAATATGTGGTCTTTTCGCTTGACTTATGCTGAACGTAAAGTTCCCAGGTTTTATCCACGTTGCTCCATGTATGAATACTGCATTCATTTCATGGCCAAATGATTTCCACTGCCTGGATTTCATTTTATTCACCCATTCATCAGCTGGTGGGCATTTGTGTTGTTTCCACTTATAATAATATAGTACTTATAAGTGCCTAATATAAAATACGGTAAGTCTGCTACTAGCATGTGTGTGTGAGTTCACAGGTGAACATGCCTTTTCCTTTCTCTTGGGTCCATACAGAGGTGGAGCTGGTGTGGTGCATGGTGACCATGTTGTAGCATTCGAGAAACGGCCAGGTAGATTTTCTAAGTAGCAGCACAATTTTTTTTTTTTTTTTGCGGTACTAGGGATTGAACTCAGGGGCGTTCTACCTCCGAGCTACACCCCCAGCCCTATTTTTTATTCTTTATTTTGAAACCGAGTCTCACTAAGTTTCTGAGTGCCTCACTAGGTAGCTGAGGCTGGCCACAAACCCGGATCCTCCGGTCTCAGCCTCCCGAATGCTGGGATTACAAGCGTGCGCCACCACGCCCGGCTTAAAAAACCACTTTTATTGGTGCACTGTAATTACACATTTTAGTGGGGTTCGAAGTGATACCCTTAGACGTACACACATCACTTGGTGTGTCACCTCCGTGTCCCTCCTCCCCCTCCTCCCTCCCGTGAATGTCAGTGAGATGGGTAGTGAGACTTTCGTGTGTGACCATCACATCTGAGCTGTTCCTTTCTGCAAGCCTCATCTTCCTCCTTCCCGAGACCTCCCTCTTCTAATCTCTCCCCCAATGCCGCTGGTCTCACTCCTCATTTCACCGAAGTCCTTTTTGCTTCCTATCTTTTATTTTGAAGCTGGGTCTTGCTAAGTTGCTGAAACTGGCCTCAAACCTGCAGTCCTCCTGTCTCAGCCTCCTGAGTGTTAGAATTACAGGCGCGCACCACCACACCCGGCTTAGTTTTTGTTTTGTAACAAGGCCTTGCTAAGTTGCTGAGGCTGGCCTCCACTCTGTGGTCCTCCTGTCTCAGCCTCTCTAATACTGGGATTACAGGTGTGAACCACTGTGATTGGCTCAAGCTGACTTTTAAACCTCACAGTGTACTGTGCAAATGGCGACTTCCCAGCCTCCTGGAAGTTAGAGTTCTTCCAATGAGTGTTTCATTAAAAATGCTATTTTTTTTTTTTTTTCGGTACTGGGGATTGAACTCAGGGGCATTCTACCTTTGAGCTATACCCCCAGCCCTATTTTTTATTCTTTATTTTGAAACCGGGTCTCACTAAGTTGCAGAGTGCCTCACTAGGTAGCTGAGGTTGGCCTCGAACCTGGATCCTCCGGTCTCAGCCTCCCGAATGCTGGGATTACAAGCGTGTGCCACCACGCCCGGCAAAAATGCTATTTAATGAGTACTTTCTCCACTGAGTCCTGGTCATCCTCTCCTTCACCCCTATCTGTCCCCCCACCCCTCCGCCGAGATGTTCACAGTCCCAAAGCAGAGATGCCCCATTTCCTTGCAGGGATGGGCGTGGCCTGTGAGCCTGTGCAGAGTGAACTAGAAGGTAGGATCCGGAGAAGGGACCGAGGCCGCGGCACAAGCTAATACCTGACATCCTTTATGCATTCGCCCAACGTCGACTTTATCGGAGAGGATGAGTAGTTTGGTTTCTGTTAATAAACGAATGAACGTATCCAGAAAAGGGCAGGCCCCCATCTTATATCTAGAATAAAAGCTTTGCAACACACTGGCTCCCCACGACAGAGCCTCCCGTGGAACTGAGGGAGAGCAAGCTGTGCGCACGCACATGGCCACTTGGGGGCGCTGTGACGCAGGTGTTGGCTTAGTGTCTCCTCCACTGGACCCCTCGTGTTCACCTGCTCATCAAGCTCCCCAGGGAAAGGGGAGGTTTCCATCCCCCCATCGAGGGCAGAGGGACTGTGCTGAGTGACTGCTCACCTCGGCTTGCTCTGCACAGAGAGGGTGCTGGGAGCCCCTGGCCGCTGCAGGAGCAACGCTGGAGAGGAGGGCTGGTGTTAGTCTCCAGGGCGGCTGCCCACACAACCAGTACCTCGCCTCAGTTGGATTAGCTGTCGGTGAGGAAGAGGCTAAGTGCCCCTTCCTCATAGAACCAGGGTCTGGGGCAGCCCAGCCAGCAGGAAGCTCATTGCAGAGTTCAGAAAGCCAGGCCCGCAAAGTGGCAGTCACAGGCTTCAGCTGCCTGCCTGCCATCTTTGCCTCAGCTGGCCTCTGGAGGACCGGCTATTCCTCTCTCCTGGGCCCAGCAGAAAAGGCAGGAACGGGATTCACCACGCCCAACAGTAGCCCCAGGCTCCATCTCTGGCTGCCAGGGGTAAAGCACCCATGTACGGAGTGGCACCAGGCCGTTTCTGCAGGAGCAAACTGAGCCCTGGCAGTGCTGAAGTTCCTTCCTGACCGGATCGGACACCAGCGCGCTCCGGGGACGAACGCAGAACCTCCAGGATCCTGTTTTTCATCAGCTCATTACTAGAAGCATCGCTGAGTCTTGGTGGAACAGTAACCCTCTCCCCTGTGCGTGGGTGAGTACGTATTATGCAAGATTCAAAGTCCCCGATGCCATTGCAAAGCAAAAAAAGACTCTGCATAGGGCAGAAATAATTTGTAAGACCAACTTGGGGTAGAGTGTTCTCAAATGAACTCCAGTGGTCCCCCGGCTTTCAGAAGGCCAGGCGGGCAGCGCCGTTGAGGGGCCAGGGAACAAAGGGCCCTGGCTGGGTGCATTATAATTTGCTCCAGTCACTTCCAAAGTACTCGTATTTCCAACCATGTGAAGAGAAATACTGATGTCCCGGGACGTGGGCATTGTGCTTAAGATAAATACACAAAAGCAAGACGAGGCCGTTCGGGATGTCTTGTTGGGGAGAATGTAATTAAACGTCCTCTCGAGAACGCTTTGAAGTGTGGGACTCACTGTTTTATATAAAGGTAGCATTCCCCATCAGCTGCTCGGCTGGTCGGAGGAGGCTTGCAAATTGGGAGAGTTATGGAGGGGGAATCACAGTCATTTTCGCTTGGAGTGAAAGCAGGGCCTTGGTAGGGAGGCTGATGTCTCTGCTTTGGTCGTTTGGGTCAGCACCAGCCGCACCTGTGCTCAGCGAACCTCAGGCCCTGGGTGGAGAGGAGAGAGCAGGGCCGGTGGATCAACACAGCCCCCAGTGTGAACCCCGGGCCGGCCATGGCATGTGGGAGGTATCAGTCCAGGCCCAGCTCAGCCTCACTGCCACACAGAGAGAGCTCTGCCCACCCCCCTGAGCCAGCCCCGTGAACGCCGGAGCCCAGCTAGCAGGGCAAGGCGCCCATCTCTCTGGGCAGACGGCTTTGGAAATGGCCAGTCTAGTCCTGGTGCCATGATCGTGTCGAAGCAGCTCTGCAAACGCACTGTGCATGTACGCGTCTGCCTGGATTCCTGAGCCCACCGTGTTCCCAACCAAGGAAATCGGGCTCAGCGTGCGGCCCTGCGTGTCCCCCGCCTTCTGCTGAGCCCCCTCTCTGGCCTTCACAGCTGGCATGAGCCTCATCTTTGAATCTGCAGCGTGTCATTCCGGCCACACTTTATACACCTGGCCTAAATGACCTGCTCTGCATCCAGTTGCCCACTCTCCCAGGGGCCCAGAGGGCTGTTGTGGCCAGAGAGGGCAGCCATGGCTAAACAGAAGGTAGGGGCCTGCTCAAGACAGCGCAGAGAACAAAGAAAGAAGCCAGGAGGAGCTGGATGGGGGGTTTGGCCAGCTGGGTAGGGATGTGTGGGTGCTTGTGCTCGAGTGTGCATGTGTGTGTGTGTGTGGGGGGGGGCTGCTACTGGATCTGGTGCCTGAGATGAGTTTGAGGTTGGAAACCCAGTCACTGGCCTTGATGTGTGACCTGGTGCTGAGCCAGGCCTGGGGGGCAGTGGCTGCCAACTGAGGATGCAGGCGAGCCTTCCAGGGACTCAGCTGTGCAGCCCCTGCTTTCTCTGTTTCTTGTCTTCTAGTGTTTCTATTCTAGAGATATTTTAAGGTGATCGTGGCCCTTGCCTCTGAGGCCAGTGTTTAGCTACATAAGATATGCTTATTTCCTGCATTTTTGTCATCAGTTGATTTCTTGCAACTCACATTTGCCATTATGCAACAGTTTGCCCACTTTTAAAAACATACCTCAGGGCTGCGGATGTGTCCCCCAAGGACAAAGGGAGAGAAGATTCCAGTACAAAAATTAAAATCAGAATTGACAACAGGGCTGAGATGCTACTAAATCTTCTTTTCTATAGCTATTAGGTTTATGGCCCTTTAAAAGACATTTTTTTTTTTTTTTTTTTTTTTTTTTTGCTCTACCATGCTTTCACAGAGCATTATAGTGACCCAAGCCTCTGGTTTTTGATTGAGATCTCATAATTTTAATTTACACTTTCATTATACACACACACACACACACACACACACACACACACACACATAGAATCCAGAGGCATTCTACCTCTGAGTTATACCCCTAGCTCTTTTTAATTTTAATTTTGAAACAGGACCTCTCTCTAAATTGTTGATGCTGGCCTTGAATTTGTGATCCTCCTGTTTCAATCTCCCAAATACTGGAATTACAGGCAGGAATGCACCACCATGCCATATATATATGTAAATTATATATATATATATAATTCAACTTGCAAATATGGCATATACTAAATAAAGAGGCTGACAAAAATCAGGAACAGAAAGAAAATAAGCACTGCCATAGCCCTACTATCTAGAGATTACTGCAGATTTTGATACATGTCCTTCTGATTCTATGTGCCCATTTGTACACTCTGAAATGCTTTATATTGGTTTATTTCATACTTGGAGCTTTTTTTTTTGTCTCGGTAACTCTTAAGATAGATTTTCAGAGGAAAACTTCTATGTCTTAGTGGGATGTGTTGAAGAAGAAGGCTAAAAATCAGTGAGTATCTCTTCTTGGGAAATCAGACAAAGAAGAGCAAATTAAACCACAAAAGTACAGAAGGAAATAAATGATAAAAAGCAGAAATTAATAAAATTAAAAATTACAAAGCCGGGCGTGGTGGCGCACGCTTGTAATCCCAGCATTCGGGAGGCTGAGACCGGAGGATCCGGGTTTTCGGCCAGCCTCAGCTACCTAGTGAGGCACTCCGCAACTTAGTGAGACTTGGTTTCAAAATAAAGAATAAAAAATAGGGCTGGGGGTATAGCTCGGAGGTAGAATGCCCCTGAGTTCAATCCCCAGTACCGCAAAAAAAAAAAAAAAAAATTACAGTAGAGGCAGCCATCAAACCCAAAGGCTGGCCCTTTGAAAAAATTTTTTTAAAAAGATAAGTTAAAGACTTGATGAAACCAGTCAAGAAAAAGGAAAAAAATAGCATAAATGATAACATCAAGAATTAAAAATAGGACTCCTTTTTTATATCTTTAAACATTAAAATAGTAATAGGATATTATGAGAACTATATGTTAAAAATTTTGAAAATTCAGATGAAATAGGCAAATTCCTTAAAAATGCAACTCACCAAAACTGACACTAGAAGAAATAGAAAATCTGAAGTTTTATAATGCATTAAGAAATTAAATTAAAAATTAGAATCCTTTCTACAAAGAAAACTCCAAATATATTCACCTGTGAATGCTACCTAAAACTGTAAACCTTTATCTTGTATAAATTCTTGCAGAAAATAGGAAAAGAAAGAATATTTTGCTATTTGATTCAATGATGTGTTAATATAAAAGCCTAATAAGAATATTACAAAGAAGAAAGTTACAGATTAATTTCATGTAAGAATATATGCAGTATTCTAAGCAAAATCTTACAAAGTGAAATAAAATAATGTATAAAAACAATGTTAGATCACAAACACAACCTTGTATCTGAAAATGAAAAGCTGGTTTAGTCTTCAAAAATCAATTATTACACAATTATAAGAGTGGATAAAATAAAAAGTTGTAGGAAGGCCAACTGTTGAAGAAGGTGTGAAGAAACTGGATTACCCATACATTGCTGTTGGAAATGTTGAAAGGTATTGCCATTTTAGAAAGCAATTTTGACATCTTGACAGTTTCTTATAAAGCAAAATATACATAGGCCCAGCAAATATGCTCTTGGACACTTGTCTCCGTTTTTCACAGGAAAACTTATGTTCACACAAAAGCCAGTACATGAATGCTTGTAGTAGTTTTGTTTGTACCACCTAAAAATTGGCATCATTAGGTGAGTCATGAATCAGCTGTGGTGCACCATGCTATGCAATCCTACTATGCAATTAAATCCCCAAGCCATCGACCCATGAACGATCTGGGATCATTCTCATGGAAATAGGTTGGATGAAGAAAACCAGTCCCCAAAAGTACATCAAACTGTATGATCTCATTTGTATAGCATTCTGTATGTGATGAAGTTTTAGAACTAGAGGACAGTTTAATGTTTACCAGGGATTACAGGAGGTGGCAGGAGGGAAGCGGATGTGGTTAAAAAAGGACAACTTGAGGAAGCCTGGTGATGCTGGAATTGTTCTAAGTAGCTGAGGCTGACCACAATCCTGCAATCTTCCTGTCTCAGCCTCCCAAGTACTGGGATTACAAGTGTGCACCACCATGCCCGGCATCATATTTTTATTTTTAACAGTCTCTCACTAAGTTGCTGAGGCTATCCTTGAATCTGTGGATCCTCCTGTCTCAGTCTCCCAAGTACTGAGATTACTAGTGTGCACCACCACACCTGGCTGAGATATTTGCATTTCAATAAGAGAGGACTGGAAAATTTTCTTTCAAAAGAAGGAGTACAAGCCTATCCCAGTGATGCATTCTTGTAATCCCCGTACTTGGGAGGCTGAGATGAGGATCGCAGGTTCGCAGACAGCATCAACTACTCAGTGAGGCCCTCCACAACTTAATGAGACCCTGTTTCAAAATAAAGAATAAAACATAGGGCTGGGAATGTAGCTCAGATGTAGAAGGCCCCTGGGTTCAATCCCCAGTTACCCCCCCCCCCAAAAAAAAGTACCTAGTGACACTTCAGGCATAGAGAGAAAGCAGTATTAATGGGACTCTCAGAAGGGAATCTATCAGATACCTATATATTTATCTATCCTCTAACATCTAACTGCCTATCTTTAGTACCTTTGAAACAATTTTATTTTGAAACAGGCTCTTGCTAAGTTAGCCAGTCTGGACTTGAACTTGCGATCTGAGTAGCTGGGATTATAGGCCTGTGCCAACACACTTGGCTGGCTTCTTTAGAGTGTCTTTGCTTGGAAATGCTGAGTTTTCCTTGAATTGGTTTGTACGCTTGAATCCACCACCTAAAAATGGCCCGTATTTTTTCGTGTCTCTGTTTGTGGCAGAGGCCGGGCACACGGCTAGCCCGTGTCTCTCCCCTTTGTCTTGCACTCAGGTGTAACTGTGAGCTGTGTGCTGAGTAACACACAGGACACTGTGGGCCTGGCCCAGGGGACCTTTCCTGGTCTTCACCTGGTCTCTCCTCCCCATCCAGAGGCCGAATTTTGGTGCTCAGGCTGACCTTGGATGAGTCCTTGAAGGCGTCCTCCCCTCCACTCCACTTGAACGGTGGAGAACCCACTCTTGCACTAACCCCTTGCACTAGCCAGGTCTACCCTAACCCTACCCTAACCCTACCGTAACCCTACCTTAACTTACATGTCACTTGTCCAATGTTCAATGAGCATGTACTATCCCTGGCCTGCTCTAGTCTCTGGGGACCCAACAGGAAGCAAACTAGACAGCGGTCCTGCTCTCTGGCGGCTCCCGCATTCTGGTGCCGCTTGGAGAGGATGAAAAACAGAGAAATATGGCATGGCAGGAGAAGCCAAGAAGATGCCAGGGCAGGCTGGGCAGAGAGAGTGGCCGAGTGGGAGCCGCTGGGGCACAGAGTCGACTGTGGGTGTGCGGCCGGGGAGCTGTTGGTTTGGGATCAAAGAGCTTGAAGCCTCAGGGTGAGACACATCAGCCCCAGCTCCCCCGGCCGGCCAGGGCGGCCTCCTGAGGGCAAGGCCTGAACCAGATGGCCGCGTGGGCACCTGGCGAAGATCAAAGGCAAATATTGTCCATGTCCGCTGAGATGAAGGCAGCCTCTGAGCAGAGATGGCTCCGGCTCAAACCCTGTAACTCCTGGGCTTAAAACGAGCCAGGGAACTGGGAAGCAGCAGCCGGTGGGGAGCCCCCGCTCTGACCTCCAGCTGTTGAGGTTTTCCAGAAGCGCCCGGCCTTCATCTGTCAGGATGCGAACCTGGCCCTCTGGTGTCCCTTGCTGTGTACTTGCTCCTCTTATCACGAGTGGCCCAGGTGGCTGTCCTGGGTTTAGGCTTCACAGACCCCTTGGATTGGGGGTGCTTCTGTCCTAGGGACAACAGGAGCGTAGAGCTAGAAGGATCTTTATGAGGTTCCCTGGGTCTTTCATAAATGAAGGAGACGTGACTTCCGGGGGTCCCACGGACAAGCCTTAAACCACCCCAAGTTCAGCCCCTCTCCATTCCTCCCAGCCAGACCCTGGTCTCATGGGGGGGGGGGGCGCCGTGACTCGGAAAGCCCATGAACCTCCCTGAGCCGGCTCCAGAGCGACCACCGTCCACCCTGCTCTCCCGGGAGGAGGAGGTGCAGCTGGGAGTGGTGGGTGTCTGCTTCAGCCTTTCCTGCCGCAGCTGCGTCCCTCTGGCTCCCACGAGGAGCAGGAAGAGGATGTTTTCCTGGAGCAGAGTTGGAGGAGTGGACAGTCAACACACTGAGAGCACCTGCCCCGGCGCCTGGCCCACTTGCTGCTCCCGGATGCGGCCCGAGGCTCGGGGCCGTGCAGCCACGCACCTGCCATCAGCCCTGCTGAGGAAGCAGAGGTTCTGAGACTGAGCGTGCGGACGTGTGAGCACACGCGTGTGGGTGTCTGTATGTCTGGCTTGTGTGTATGCATGTGCGTCTGTCTTCTGTGTCTGCCTGTGTGCTTGTGTATTGGTGTGTCTCTGTAGTGAGTAGAATTTGAGTACTTGTGTGCATGCGTGCAAATGTGTACTTGTGGGGCGTGCATGTGTGCAGTTTGCATGGTTTAGATGTGTGCACGTGTGTTCATAAGTGTCTCAGGTGCCACACATGCCAGTTGTATGCATGCATGCATATGTAGTGCGGTCTGTCTGTCACATGCGTATGTGCCTGTGGTCTGCATGTGCATGCATGCATGTGTGGATGGACAGGCTTGAGGTTGCTCAGCTCGTGGTGAAATTGGACCCTGCCCAGTCCAGAGTGCTTCCCGGACACTAAGACCCTCACTGGCTGGGGCGAGGCATGCACAAGAGTTGGGCCAAAGCCACCAGGGCCACAGAGGTGGAGCCAGAGGGGTGTCCAAGAAGGGGTGCACAGAGGTGTGCTGGACCCCCAAAGTGGCTCCACCCAGGACACAGAGCAGAGTGAACGTGTTGAGTGGGGTAGGAGACCTGCAGAGGGTCTCCCCCAGGCCCCTCTCCCTGGCCATGAGGGGCGGGAGCTGCTCCCTTCGTGGATGCTCAGAGCACTGCATGTCCAGTTCAGGAAGCAGGGAGCCCCCCACAGCACCCGCTCTGCTGGGTAGGGCTCCTCTGTGCTCTCCAACATGGCTGAGTGGCCAGTGGTAGCCCCGGAGAGCAGCTCGTGCGGGCTTTGTACCAAGAGGCTGCTTGTCCTGGCTAGAGATCCTCCTCACAGCGGCCCTGGGGCCCAGGACCAGGTGCATGCCCCTTGAGAATGCTGTGCTCCGAGCCTCAGGGCTTGGAGCTGCGCTGAGACAGGAGTTGGCTCTGTCAGAGCCCTCGACCCACTCCTCTGGAGGCTGCACGCCATTTCCAAGACGCTGAATCCCCGGCTGGACAGAAGGAGCGAGGTCTGTCTGCTGTGGTTGGGGAACTGGGTTAACTGTCTTGAACCACAGGACAGTCATCTGATGGCAAAAGCAGCAAGCGGTGGAGGGGCCTGTGCCTCCCCTGGGGCTCCCGCTCCCTCCCCAGTGCCTGGCGGGAGAAGCGCCCTCCCAGGCATGGGTAAGGCGATACTGTTATGGGCTGCGTCCACAGGCCAGGGACCTTGGGCGGGGACCTTGTCCTAGGCAGTTGAAGAGCGCTAAGTGCAGCCACTCGGAAGAGCTGATGCGTTACACAGCTAGAGGTCCCTGCAGGAAAGGGTCCTGGTGGGGATGAGGCCTGGCGGAGGAAGGCCTGAGTTTAGGCCAGGCCCGGGAACTGCATGGAGGAGTTGGTCTCACAAGCTCATGTGCATGGCTGCCCTCCCTCCCTCTTTTCTCCCTCCCTCCCTCCTTCCTCTTGCTTTTCCTTCCTTCCTTCCTTCCTTCCTTCCTTCCTTCCTTCCTTCCTTCCTTCCTTCCTTCCTTCCTTCCTTCCTTCCTTCTCTCTTCCTAGCACTGAGGATTGAATCCAGGGGCATTCTACCTCTGAGCTATACCCCCAGTCCTATTGTATTTTTTATTTCAAAACAGGGTCTCACTAAGTTGCTGAGGTCCTCACTAAGTTGCTGAAGCTGGCTGTGAACTTCCCATCCTCCAGTCTCAGCCTCCCGAGTCCTGGGATTTCAAGCGTGCGCCATCATGCTGGCTCGCATGGCCGTTGTACTGTCTTCTCCACCAACTAGACTGCAAAGCAGCTCACTTTTGCACACGCAGCCCCTGGCACGGTGGATGCCCATAGAAGGAGCTCACCTGGAGCAGGAACCAAGACCGCTGGGCTGCATCGTGAATTCTAGTGAATTGTCAAGGGGACCTACGTCAGCAAATAAATGGGAGGCTGAACACGGTCATTTCAGGTTCTTTGAGTGGCATATTTGGGACCAGGGTCTTCTTGGTTTTCCAAATGTCACTACCGTGGTGGCTCCTCTCGTTGTTTCCTGTGCTTTCATTAGCACCAGCCCACAACCCAGCCTCTCTTAGACGATAACTGTGAGATTTCCATGGATGTGGATGTGGGAAGCCACTTATCTTTTTTTTTTTTTTTTTTTTTTTTGAGGTACTGGGGATTGAACTCAGGGGCATTCTACCTCCGAGCTATAGCCCCAGCCCTATTTTTTTTTTTTTATTCTTTATTTTGAAACCGGTCTCACTAAGTTGTGGAGTGCCTCATTAGGTAGCTGAGGCTGGCCTCGAACCTGGATCCTCCGGTCTCAGCCTCCCAAATGCTGGGATTACAAGTGTGTGCCACCCCGCCCGGCTGAGAAGCCACTTATCTTGATGGTGTAGTTCCCTTAATGGCATTAGTGGCTAAAAATGGCGTCGCTCTTGTAAAACAGCCCCATGACCACCCACAATGCCTGCCTTGTAAATAGAGGTGGAGGTATGTTGAGGAAAAGTCTCAAAAGTAGATTCTTTAGCATTAGGGTGTTTTAAACTTGCTACATGTGAAGAGAGGTGTTCCTTGAAGCTCCGACGTCCCCGGAGCTGTTTTTAGGAGTTGGCGGACACCAGGCAATGGTTTGGGACCCCAGACGTGCTTATTTCTAAGTGCAGGCCGAGCGCTCAGCCGCCCGAGGGCTCTAATTCCACTTTAATCAGATTCCATTCCATAGAATGCTCCCTTAATGAGGGTTAATGACATTAATTACTGTCCCCTTCACTTAAGAACATGCTCAAGAGGCGCTAATGGCCGCATGATGGTCCAGGAATAGCTCAGGCTCCAGCAGAACTCCCGAGAAGGGGTGTCACCTTCTTCCCACCAACCCTCCGTCCCTGCACCCCGGCAGTTGTTTGGTCTACTTCTGCGAGGGAGGGCTGCAGGATCCCTAACTAAAGGAGATGGAGCACACCGAGGTGTTCCCTCACAGGGAACGTTGGGTTTTACCAGGGATGGCTGGCAGGCTCCCCTGCTCTGTGGATCAGCGGGGAAGCCCACCCCACAGAATGTGTTTTGGTCAGCATTCTTAGTGCTGTGAGCTCCAATACCTGATGACCACAACCTAGAGGAAGAAAGACTTATTTGTTCACAGTTCTGGCTTCAGTCCATGTTAGGCTGGGTGACGGCTTTGGAACTCAGGGCATAGCGGCCGGAAGCAGAGAGAGCGGAAGCATTCTGCTCTCACATTAGAGAGGCTGGAAACAGAGCCAGGGGAGGAGGGACATATATATAGTCCCCAAGGTCACACCCCCAGGGGACATTCTAAGTCCAACCCCAAAGGCAACAGGCTTCTCCTACATGCACTTCTTTGGAGGGTAGAGCTGGAATGCAAGTGAAAAGTGCACAGGTAATTTCTCTTCTAGGAACTTCTCCTACAGACATATGCACGAAGAATATATAAGGGTGTTGCTGTATGAAGGAAGAGAAAAAAGGTGGAATAATCTAAATGTCTGCCCAAGAGTGGACTGACTAAACACATCATGGTACATCCATAAAGTGGTGTGTTGGGGAGGGAATAAAAATGAGGCTGACTTATCTGTGCTCATATGGAATGATATCCAAGATATATTATTAGGCAGCAGAAGCCAGAGGGATAGAACAGTATGTATGGTATGTTCTCATTTGTGTAAAAAAGGGTGTGAGTGCGTGCCTGCGTGGGTGGGTGTGAGTGTAGGTGTGTGTGTATATACCTCCTTCCTATATGCACTGCACGGGCAGCAGGAGGCTGGGGTGTAAACGGTGTGGATTCGGTGATGTAAAGGGGATCCGATCAGGGTGCAGTGTGCACCCGCCCACAGCAAAACCCTGCAGGAGGAGGCAAAGCCATGGTTCCCAGGAGGCGGCGCAGGCTGGTGCTCTCCCAGGCTTCAGGCAGGGCTCACTGCTCCCCCTGGGACTAGAGTGCAAGCTAGGGCAGGAGGTCACTGTGCAAACCACAGGGGGGAGGGAGCACGCTGGAGAAAAGCCAGAGGGCTCCCTGAGAGGCTGCCAGCCATCCCTAGCAGTTTCCAAGACCCCGTTTACTCCAAAGCTGCGTGCCCACCACAGGGGTCCACTCGCCGTTGGTGGCTTTGTCATTCAAACTAACGTTAAATAACGTTAAACTTCAGCTCTTCCATTGCACCAACCCCATGTCCAGTGCTCGGTATCAGTATTTGGCTGTGGTCTCTTCCTGCTGGGAGAGCACAGGGCAGGCATTTCCAGCCTCACAGGGAGTTCCGCTGGATAGTTCTCTCAAATGCATATACCATATATATGCATTTATATGGTGGACTTCTACATTTGATTACTGTATATTAAACTTCCCCAAGGCAGATTTGTGTGAGTTCTGAAGAAACCTGTTAAACCAAGTCCAGTGTAAGTGTTTTCACCTTTATAATTCTCTTTTCTCTTACTTGGCCTTGAACATCAGATCCCAGAGCCCTGGAGTTCTCTTTTTGGGTTAAAAGCAAGGGTCTGTTTCCTTGGATGTAAATGTGACAGGAGAGGTTGTTACCAGGTCTCTGAGGTCAAGGGGAGGAAGCCTACCGATCCCTCAGGTCTGAAGTGGGTAGGGGGAGTTCAGGCCCAGAGTCTGTAGAAACTGCAGGTATTCTAAGGAAGGGTCCCCCAAAGCTGTGGTTTCTCCAGAGGAAGGACCCAGATCCAGATCCATGGGTTATGCATGTACAAATCTAACCAACCACAAATCAGAATTTTTGGGGAAAAAAATGACATCTGATCATGTATAGACTTTTTTCTTGTCATTATTCTCTAAACATTATATCATACCAGCTTTTCATAGAGAACTTGCATTGCGTGAAGTATTAAAAGTAATTTTGAGATGATTTAAAATATACATGGGGATTTACAGAGGTTGTATGCCAATTATAAAGGACTGGAGCATCCTCCAATTTTGGTTCCTTCAGTAGTGGAGAACGGGATCCTGGAGCCAATGCCCCAGGCATATCGAGGGACTCTCATACTTTCTGATGAGTCCAGAACATGTCCAAGGTTCTTGGGCCAATGACCACCTCTATGTGTATCCATTTGCTCTAGCTGCTGTGAACAGACACAGGCTGGGGGACATGCTGAAGACACCTGGAAACTACTAGTCTTCTTGGGTGTTGCGATCCAAGTTGCCAAGTCCTGAAAGCTTGGAGACTGAGCTTGGTCTGTGGAGTGGGAGGCTTTCGGACTCCCTCTGGTTCACCCCAGACTGTCTGAAGGGGGATCCTTAACACTGAACATTCTAATTAAACCATCCAATTTCAGTCCCAGTCTCCTTCCTCTGACTATGCTCTGGCCAGGATTTTACAAGAAACCTTTCGTGTTCTTACACAATCTAAATTTCTCTTTTGGCCCCTTGCTTTTCTATCCTTCAATATTTTCTTATTTACCATTTTTAATTTTTCCATTTAGGTTTTCTCTTCTCTGCATTTACACCAATTTCATGGAATGTCTTTGGCCTGCCAGTGTCTGAGGGGTCCTACAGAGTGCGACATTGGCCGATTACTTTAGCCCAGTGTCCCCAAAACTAGATGCCCTGCTCTTCCCTTATCTCATCTTGAAAATTAAGAGATTGAAATATTTCATGGCTAAGATCTTTTTTTTATCTCCAGAAATCAAAGCATTGAATCAGTTCAAGGATAACAGCTTTATTCTATTACATAAAATACATTACTAGAGCAAAGAATTAATTTAGTAAAATATGTGCAAGATAATATACAGTGTGTAAGGGTTAGGAAACAGCTAGTGTGCTGATGATATACTCCAGTCTTACTAGTTGTCAAGTGAGAAACCTCTAATTTTAAATTTGATAAGTGTAAGACTTGAAAAGAGCGTGGCATGTGTGAAGTGAATTCAGTTATAGACAGGTTTTATGTAGATTAAGGAACAATGACAAGCAGGGGAAGCAATGGTTATGGACACCCGACTTGGTGTCCAGCCTACTAAAGGTATAATGGAGCAGACACCATGGCATCAGCGGGTGGCACATTTCTCTGCTGCTTCTCCTTGGGGCTTCTTCACTGGGCAGTGGTGAGTCTCTCCCCAGGCGAGCTGGGACTGTCACTGTCCCAAAGAAACTCAAAGGTGGCTCCTTAGGAAGACCTTACTTTTTCTTTTTCTCCTTTTTCTCTTTCTTCTTCACTTTCTCCTTCTCCTTCTCCTTCTCTTTGGCACCACCCATTAATGCCAAGGCTCGCTTTCTACCCAGAGGGGTTTTGGCATACCAGACCTGAAATAAAGCAGATGTTCAGGAAAAGATCAAGATGGCATGAATCCACCAGAACACCCTAAAAAATAAAGACGAGGCTGCTAAGAAGGAAGTGGCCAGCGCTATTTTACCTTGGACATTTAACTTATTTTAATACAAACCCTTTTCACTGGGTTTTCTTCCAAAGACTTGAAACTTGGACCCAAGGAGTCAAGAGTTTCAGAAAACCACAGACTAAAGCTAATCAGCAGTCCTGCCTGTTTCCCGGGCTTGTTACTGTGTCCTGAGGATGTGGGTTTTCTTGGTAATGTGAATGGCCCCTGGTTCACACGTGGACTCTGGTAGCATATGTGACCATGGGGGAGCCACTCACATGCTCTGATGGGGACTCTGGAAAATGTGGCACAAATATTGTGGACAAGGTACCAACCAAGCACTGAGTGATTAAAATGGGCCCTAGGATGACACTGTATTTGAAACCCAAGCAATGTTTTGGTTTATAAACTTTGCAGTAATAATATTTCATGAAGTGATAATGCCATGGAATATTTATCAGTTCTCTTATCAGTGGACATATAGATTGTTTTTCAATTTTGGTTATTGTGAACAGCGCTGTAGTTCACAAGTTTTATATACTTCCTTGTATACCTGTGAGAGAACTTCTCTAGGGCATGTGCATCCAAATAGAATCTCTGGGTTACAGGACATGAGGACCTTCAATTTAATTCATATTGCCAAATTGCTCTCTGAAGTGCAGTTGAGTGGGAAACTATCTCAGTCATTTGTCTTCAAACTTTGTTTTCCCTCCATTTCTTACATGCTAGTTTAGCTGGGTATAAATATTAGGCAATCATTTCTCCTTAGCATTCTTCAGGTATAATTTTACTGTCTTTTGCACTTATTGCTACCAGACAGATGTCTTATTGTCTATTACTATTTCTTTGTAGATAATCTAGTAGCCTTTCAAGATTGGTTTTTTAATCTTAGAGTCCAAGTTAGGGACCTGGGTGTGGCTTTATCTTTATTTGTGTTGCTTGCTAGTTAGAGTTCATTTTTAATCTGAGAACTCATGTTTTCAACTCAGGAAAACTCTCAGTATATATTTCTTCAAATTATTGTTCTTCTGATATTTCTCGCATTCCCTTTTTTCTAGAATGCCTATTGGTTGAATGTTGATATCTTTCACCCTGCCTTCTGTGAATCTTTACTTGTATAGACTTTACCTTTTTGTTTTTATGTGCTGTTTTCTGGGGGACCACCTTCCATTTCAATAATTTTTTTCTTTGACTATGCCATGACCTTATTTTTTGCCATCTAATGTCAACTACAATATTTTCACTTATAAGCTTTTATTTTTGTGATTTTTTTCCCTATTTTGTTCAGTTTCCATTTTTGTTTCAAAATTTTGTGTACATTTCTAGTGGAATTCATGCTTTCATTTACTTTCTTGAGCATCTTATCTATATTCATTTAAACATTTTTTTTTGTCAGAGTGTACTTAACATTAGATTTCTTAAAATGTTTTGAAAATTTGATTTGTAGTTTCATTTGGAGAGGGAAACTTTACTTTGAGCACGCATACACACATACACGCACACACACACTTTCTCTCTCTGTCCTTCCTCTCTCTCTCTCTCTCTCTCTCTCTCTCTCGCTCTCGCTCTCTCGCTCTCTCGCTCTCTCGCTCTCCTTGTTCTGCCTTCCCTAGAAGAACCAGGTCTTGTGTTGATATTTTGAGTTTATGTTCCTTGGTGATGCTGGGAATCAGATCCAGTCATAAAAGTAGGGGGCATTGACATTTTATCTTCCATGACTTTTAACTTCTCTGTTTTAAATAATTTTTCCCACTGCACTTAGGCAATTTTCTTTGCTCTCTTTTCCAGTTCTGTTATTTTCTCTTTAGTCATGCATAGTCCACATATAATCCATTCTTTGAGCTTCTAATTTTAATGACTATTTCTCACTACCAGAAGTTCTATTTGGTTCTTTTTGAACTTTGCCTGTTCTTTATAATATTTCTGGTCTTTAACAATATAAACATACTGAATAGTCTATTTAAGAATATTCTATAATCTCAGGGTCTACGTAATGATAATTCTGTTATTATTTCCTTGTGGGTCATAATTTCTTAAAAAGTATGAGACTTTCTTTAGCCACAAAAGTATTTCCTATAGGATCTGAATGTTCCTTGACTTGGATAAGTTTTCATACAGAGTAGTTTTTACATTTGCTTTTGATGTGAGTGGCTTCATGGGTTTTCATGGTACAATATCACGTTCTGAAATATGTTCATATTTTAGCTTGAGATTCTGGCACCATGGGGGGAGTGTAAGTTTGGAACTGAGATGTGCAAAGTGCAAGCATGGATTTTTTGACTTTGTATGGAACGCCTTGCTCCCCATCTGGAGCCCTGAGTTCCATGATGCCACCTCTCCAGTGTTCCAACTGTACCCATTCTCTGCACTGCGACCTCCCTAGGTCTAACGTGACCTTGACATTTGGATCTTATGCTCCCCTAGGGCAGCAGTATGTTAGCTTACATGGTTGCTCCTGTCCTTGAGATTTATCTTTGTTCTAGCACCTGGGGATCTCCTCCTTCTCTTAGCCTTGGCTCTGTTTTTAATGTGAGGTGAGGTGGCCAAGTACTTAAGATGGTGAGCTCTTGATTTATAGAGACAGTACAGGATACAGCTACTAAAATTTGGCTTTAGAGAGCACGGTGTGAATTTTAGCTCTGCTACCCTTTAGTTATAGGACCTGTCACAAGTTACTTTGCCTCTTGTATTACTCCTCCTTCTTGTTCTTCTTCCTGCTGTGGCAAGTTACCCAAAGTTAGTGGCTTGAAAGAACCTAGTTAGGTTAGAAGCCTGAAATGGTTCTTGTGGGGCTAAAATCAAGGTGTCTACAGAGCTGTGTCCCTTTCTGGAAACCCCAGGTGAGAAACGGTTCTCTTGCATTTTGCAGCTTCCAGAGCCCCCCTGCTCCTCTGGCCTGTGGGCCCTCCCCCAGCTGCAGGCTCTCTGGTTCTCTCCTCCGAGTCCCTCTTCTTCCTTCGTGATGATACTGAACTCCCTAGGATGATTCAGGACCATCTATATTAAGGTCAGCTGACTAGCAACCTTCTCCACCTGTGCCATGCAAAGTAGCACATTGACAGGCCCCAGGGATTGGGATGTAGACATCTTTTGGGGACCATTATTCTGCCTACCGCACCTTGCCACAGCTCAGGAGCCTCATTTGCAAAACAGGGGGGTTGTGAGGCCTGATGAGTTAATATAGAGCCTGGCACATCATAAACATTCCATAAGTATTAGCTAGCATCATTCTATCATGATTCTCATCCAATTTTTCCTCCATCACGTCCATGGGGCAGGGTAGAATGTGTTTGGAGAACCCATACGATCTTAGTCTGATCCGTTGTCAGAAACAACAATTAAAGTAAACATTTTCGGGGCAAGCATGATAGAGCCAGGTACAGACAACCTGAGCAGTGGTATCACGTTATTCAGGAGTGTGACGGTGTCTGTTATTTCATCTATCCATCTGCTCCGTAAACGTGTCACTAACAAGTTTATTGAGCATCTACTTGGGGCCAGGCCCTGTGCTTGGATCTATGAGGGAAGGAGGAATGGCTTGGGAGGATAGAGTATTGAGAAAATGATTCCATTTCTTTAAAAAATGAATAAATCGGTTAAATTCCCTGAGAATAGATGTCAGAAGCATATGCCTTCTCACCCAAGGCCATAAAATGGTAATATTTCCTTTTTATTGAACAGTATGGTTAGCCTCAAACACCTGTCGCAGATAGAAAATTATGGATCAATTTGGAAAGTTAAAAATCCTGCTTTTAAAATCCACCCTAAAATCAACCGCCTCAAAATAAGGAGGACAATTAGATTTTTAGAAAGGAGAAAAGAATGGAGAATTTCAGAAAAGAATCTCTCACTTGAAAAGGATAAATGTTTACAATCAATCTGAACAAAATTTAAACAGTTAAATTTAACAGGACACTAATTTAAACAGCTAAATAATAGAATAGTAATTCAAATGCTTTGTAAACACTCAGCTGGAGTTGAAAATATCTTTTTCTGTTTTGCCAGATGGCTGATGGGCTAAACCTGGCTTGCTGTCTTTTTTTTTTTTCACAAACAGCCTTTCAATTTCTATTCCTTTACACGTAAGGATGCTTTTGCACTATGCTTTTGTGTGATGGGTCAGCTCAGACAGAGGCTGCATCACTCTCAAAACTTGAAGTCTTCTCTCTGGACTTTTGAAAAAAAGCTCTCCAACCTCCATGCTGGACCGCTCTTGCTGGGATCATTATGACTCTTTTACCTTCCACTGAAATAGCAGAGGAAAACCAGGAAGGAAATCGTTTTTAGGCTTGATGTCAAAGTGAAGCTTTGTAGAGGGAAGACGAACTCATCTTATACAAGCTAGGATGAGAATTTCAATTCTTTTGCTGATGGTGCGGCCAATATGGTGGTAACCTTCAAAGGATTTCCTCCGTTGCATTTCCAGTTGACCAAGGGAACCAGCTCAGGTACAGGAGGACACACCATTTCATTCTGAGTTAAAGGGGAGCCAGTACAGTCTGAGGAGTGCGCGCTGACCTGGACCCCGGGGTGGCCCCTTGGTTGTGCCTTGGACTAGCTTTCTGAATGGAAAGGGATATGACCCTCGGGAACTTCATTATCTAAGACAGAGTTAGAGGAGCGATCTGAAGGTTTCCTCCAGATCTAAACATTTCTGTGAATAGTGTCAGAATGTGTTAAAAAAAATCAGAAAACTAAATTCTGCCGATTTACCTTGTGTTTTCCTATTGCAAGTTCTCTGAAAATGAAAGAAGGCAGGGCACCATAGAAACATGTGACAAAATAGCATTAGCTGGAAATGTACTATTTAGGGGATAGATTTTCCCATGCAGAATGCATTTCATATTATGATATACACGTAAACCAAGATAAAGGTAGGTGTGTGTGTGTGTGTGTGTGTGTGTGAGGGAGGGGGAGAGAGAGGGAGAGAGAGGGAGAGAGGGAGAGAGGGAGAGAGAGAGGGAGAGAGAGAGGGAGAGAGAGAGAGAGAGAGAGAGAGAGAGAGAGAGAGAGAGAGAGAGAGAGAGAAAGAGAGCGCGATGGTTTTGAAGCTGCTACTCAACTCTACAACTTGTCTGTTATAAGGTGACGGACCACAATTTTCCCAAAATTTGGAAGGCATATGTTTTTTTACTCACACTAAAAAAATTCTGTGATCCAAACCGTCAAGTTTTTCCAATTTCTTGTCTGTGGCATAGTTCAAGTTCACAATACCCAAGAAGCGGGAGGGAGGTGGCCACGCGACAGGTGCTTGCTTGGGCGTGGCGCTTACCTTAAAGCTCTCCTCCTCCTCCTTGTACACCGGATTCATGCCGGCTATCGTGGCAGTAAACTCCACTGCCGTGAGCGGTTTGTGCGGCTGTTGTCGGATCCTGCGGTCTGTGAGCACGCCTTTGATCACCTCCACGATATGTCCTTGGGTGAAGCCATCGGTGACCTTGGCTAAGCAACTGATATTCAGGGCTTTGGTGAGGACGCCTCCGTTGCGCTGAATGATGTATTTCCACAAAACTGTTACATCCGATATGGCGGAAAAGACAGAGAGCAAGGGTTATCACAGGCAAGCAGCACTAGCGCAGCTGTTTGTACAAACTCACGCCCCACCTAGAGAGGGAGACACAAGACGTCCACTCTAATTTATTTGTAACTCCATTAAGCAGAAAGCCAAATAACTAAGTGCTTTCCTCTGGGGAATCTTCTATCACAAGACCCTGAGGTCTATGGATTCACGTGTCCTTTGCAAATCGACAAGCGAAAATTAAACCCGGTATAATTTTGACGTAGAACCTGTAAAGTTGTTTCAACACCTTCAAAATTGGAAATTCACCTGGGGTGTATATGGCATCTCTGCTCACCAGAGTATTTTTTCCCCCGGTACTGGGGATTGAACTCAGGGGCATTCTACCTCTGAGCTATACCCCCAGCCTTATTTTTTATTCTTTATTTTGAAACAGGGTCTCACTAAGTTGCAGAGGGCTTTACTAGGTAGCTGAGGCTGGTCAAGAACCCGGATCCTCCGGTCTCAGCCTCCCAAATGCTGGGATTACAAGCATGCGCCACCATGCCCGGCTTTGCTCATCAGAATATTAGATTTTCCAAATAGTTTGAATAAGTAGTCTAACATTTCTTTTCTTTTTTTAGTTGTAAAGTTCATTTCTTATATTATTTTAATATCTGGAAGTAGAATGCAAATTCCAATTTCCATTAGCTACTGCAAGGCTCTGTGTAATGTTCTACATTGGATTAAACAGCAGTGTGACCCTTATTCTCTCCCCCAGCAACTGTAAACACACATGAGATGGGTCAGGTGACTGGGTCAGTGGAACTGAGGGTAAACAAGAGACTTTAATTAGAGCACAGAGTGTTGTGGAAATGAGTTATAATTCTTTTTTTTTGTGGTACTGGGGATTGAACTCAGGGGCATTCTACCTCTGAGCTACACCCCCAGCCCTATCTTTTATTCTTTATTTTGAAACCGGGTCTCACTAAGTTGCAGAGTGCCTCACTAGGTAGCTGAGGCTGGCCGCGAACCCGGATCCTCTGGTCTTAGCCTCCTGAGTGCTGGGATTACAAGCGTGCGCCACTACGCCCGGCTAGGAAATGAGTTATAATTCTTGATGCTTAACTTCAGAGATGGAATAAACTTTTGTACAACATTTAAAATAACAAGCTGGGTGTGGTGGTGTAATCCCAGTAGATGGGAGGCGGAGACAGGAGAATTGCAGGTTCAAAGCCAGCTTCAACAGTTTAGGGAGGTCCTCTATAACTTAGTGGGATCCTGTTTAAAAATAATAATAATAATAATAATAATAATAATAATAATAATAATAATAATAATAAGTAAAATAGGGCTGGAGAGCTTGGAGGTAGAATGTCCCTAGGTTCAATCTCCAGTACCAAACGAAGAAAAAAGAAAATAATCCTACATTTGGAGAGCGATGTCTGTTCTGTTACCAGAACTTTAAGGGATGGAAGTGAGATTTGCTCTATCCAGTCAGGAATGGGGGAGGATGCCAGGCCATCTGTCTCAGCACCAGAGCTCCGTCTCGGCACTAGCATGATCTGGCCAAACACTTCTAAAACATCCTGACCTCCTCCAAGGAATATCTAGAATATATAGAGAACCCAAGAAACTCACAGCTAAGAAAACAAATAACCCGATCAAAAAATGGGCAAAGGATCTAAATAGACAATTCACAAAAGAAGAAATACAAATGGCCAATAAATGTATGAGGAAATGTTCAATATCATTAGCAATCAGAGAGATGCAAATCAAAACTACCTTGAGATTTCACCTACCCCCAATTAGAATGGCAATCATAAAAAACACGAACAACAAATGCTGGCGAGGGTGTGGAGAAGTGGGAACTGTAATACATTGTTGGTGGGATTGCAAATTAGTGCGACACTTTGGAAAACAGTCCAGAGGATCCTCAGATGAATGGGAATGAACCTACCATATGATCCAGCAATACCACTTCTGGGTATCTACCCAAAAGGATGGAAACCAAACTATCAGACTGATGCATGTGTATCTATGTTTATAGCTGCACAATTCACAACTGCCAAACTATGGAACCAGCCAAGATGTCCATCGACAGATGAATGGATTACAAAACTATGGGATATACACAATGGAATTTTACTCAGCCATAAAGAAGAACAAAATCATGTCATTTTCAGGGAAATGGATGGAACTGGAAACATTATGTTAAGTGAGATTAGTCAGTCACAAAAGCCGGGCGTGGTGGCGCACGCTTGTAATCCTAGCATTCGGGAGGCTGAGACCGGAGGATCCGGGTTCGAGGCCAGCCTCAGCTACCTAGTGAGGCACTCTGCAACTTAGTGAGACTCGGTTTCAAAATAAAGAATAAAAAATAGGGCTGGGGGTATAGCTCGGAGGTAGAATGCCTCTGAGTTCAATCCCCAGCACC
>PVLC010024517.1:0-24564 GCA_004027655.1 Graphiurus murinus | reverse complement strand
CCTTCCTTCCTTCCTTCCTTCCTTCCTTCCTTCCTTCTTTCCTTTTTGTTTTGTTTTTACTGCAGTTATCCCAGAAAGCAAAATGCTCAGAACTCAACACTGTAAAACAGGGTGTGTGTGTGAAGATAGGAACAGTAATACTATATGTAATAATAATTAAAACAAACACAACAATGATACTGACAAATAGTATCTGTCCTTTATAGCTAACAAATAGTTTCTGTTCTTTTATATTAACTTTAGGACTTTGTGATATTGCCATAGATGAATCATTAGTTTTCTAGAAGAGTAAGATGTCTTTTGAAACATGGCTGAAATTATCACAAGACTTAAAGAATGACTATATAAGATAATAGTCCTAATATAAAAAAATTCAGAAGTAACTATGTCAATTTAAAAAAAAAGCATTCTATGACCTCAAATAATTATCATAAGGGCTGATGATAGGGTTCAATGGTAAAACACTTGCCTAGCATGTGTAAGATCCTGGGCTCAATCCCCAGCAATCACACACACACACACACACACACACACACACACACACACACACACACACATTATTAGTAGCTTTTGAGATGGAAGTTTGTATTCTGAAGAAAAATGATATTATATGGAGTTATACAATGACATGTACAAACACACACTTTGTAGGAAGTCTGTAAAATTTGTACCTACTCCTGGAGGTTCAGACCATAACCATTTAAGTAAAAAGTTTATTGACCCTTACATTATGTTTCTCGCTTTCTCTGTCCATGGAAACATTTTATTTATCAACAATTATTACCATCATTACCCCTTGGGAAATACCAACTCAAGACCCAGGTTTGTAGAATGACATGGGAGGATTTTCAGGATAGTCTACTTCATCTCTGCCTCCGTGTGACCCTGAAGTTATAACACTGAGAATGAAGTGCACTGATCATAGTTTGAAATGAGGATGTGAAGAAACTCCAGGCTCTCACCCTTGTTCCTCCCTGGGTGAAGTTCATTGACCACTGTAAATCTAGTTTTAAAAAAAATAAAAGTTACTAAAATAAGTCATGATAAAAAAAATGAGGTTCGGCCAGAGACCTCAGTCTAATGGTAAATCATCATAAAATAGTGGTGACTAAAGGGGAGAAGAAGTTATTTGGCTTATCTAGAACAGAGAGGAAATAAAAATGAATGAAATGTTCTGTAATTCCATGGAGAAAAATCTAAACACTTATCTCAGTAGCTAACCACATTTAGGTGAGAGCAGCTTTACTATACCCATGCAATGTTCCTTTAAAATTAGAAAGAGGCCCAGGAGGTAAGCCTGCTTTTTCCATTTTAGTGTGAATCAGGTTTTAATAAACATATAGGTTTATTAAAAATGCAGGGGCCCCAAATGCACTGAAACTCTGATTAGCAAGTACAGGTTGAGGTCCAGGAATCCATACTTTTACAACACTTTGAGAAACACTGATACAAGCCACGTAACAATAGCAGACGTGATAAAGTATTGTGAGCCCTCAACCCCAATACCAACCATTAGTCTACCCTGGCTCTGATTTTTTGGCAAACTGTCAAAAAAAATACATTGCCCTTTTTTATTAATTTGAGTCAACTAACTGCTTTAACACATAGACCATGAAATGTATAGATGCTGAAGCATACCAGAGTTTTTTGATCATACAGGAGTTTATTTTTTGCTCACATAAATAACTCAAAGAGGAACCGAGATAACAGTGGTCTCTGCTCCCTGTGATCATTCTGGGGCCCAGGATGATGGAGGCATGTCTATCTTCAGCTCCTGGCTTCCAGTTCCACTTGTGTTGAAATTCTTTTGCTGGAAGAAAAGAGAGCCTGGAGAATTATAAATAGGCTGAATTCACCATCAAATTCAGAGACTGAAGCCTTACCACCTGGGACTTGAGACTCTGACCATATTTGTCAATAAGGCCATTAAGAGTTAAACTGAGGCCTTTAGAAGGGGGCCAGTGTGACTAGTGTGCTTATAAGAAGAGGAAATTGGGACACATCAAGACACCTGGAATGCATGTGTGCAGAGAAAAGATCACAGCGAGAAAGTGGCCATGCACAGAGTGGACTCAGGAGACAGCAAACCTTGAACTTCTAGCTTCAAAAGCTGGGAGAGAATAAATCTCAGTTGTTGGAGCCACCCAGGCTGAGATATCGTGTTATGGCAGCCTAAGCCAATGGATACAAATGGGTATTTAAAGGCTGTTCTGGAAGCAGTATGATTTTCACTCATGCTTCATTAAATAGAAATCAGTCACACGGCGCGGCACCCTGAGAGTGATGCAGTCTGGAAAACGAACCTTAGATACACAGCAGGAAGAAGAGAAAGTGAGTTTAGTGAATGGTACAGTATAGTGTCTATCACACCCTTTGCCCCTTGTTTTGTATATGACTTCTCATCTCTGGCCTAGAGAAAACTGCCTAATTTCAGTAAACAAGTCGTGACTCCCTTCTTCAGCCCTGCCAGAGATATTCTTTTGATAGGAAGAGGGTGGAGGAGCACCATCAAAAGCAAAAGGAAGAACTGGGCATGGTGGTGCATGACTGTAATCCCAGTGCTTGGGAGGCTGAAACAAGAGGATCATAGGTGCGAGGTCAGCCTCAGCAACTTAGTGAGACACTGTTTTAAAAAAATTAAATTAATCCGGGCGTGGTGGCGCACGCTTGTAATCCCAGCATTCAGGAGGCTGAGACCGGAGGATCCAAGTTTGCGGCCAGCCTCAGCTACCTAGTGAGGCACTCCGAAACTTAGTGAGACCCGGTTTCAAAATAAAGAATAAAAAATAGGGCTGGGGGTATAGCTCAGAAGTAGAATGCCCCTGAGTTCAATCCCCAGTACCGCAAAAAAAAAAAAAAAAAAAAATTAAATAGGGCTGAGGGTGTAGCTCAGAGGTAGAGTGTCCCTGGGTTAATTCCCCAATAATGCACGCACAGGTGCACATACACACACACGCACACACACACACAAAAAAAGAAAAGGAGGAAGAACCTACAGAATGAAGCTCCTGGCCCCTACACCCTAAACCAAAACAGTTGTTCATAGGGAGGAAAGGCAGAAGGGAGAAAGACTGACTGCACTGAGAAAGCCAAGAGGAAGAACACTGTCCAGAATCCAAAATAAAAGAATTGCTTCAAAAGCAAGCCTTTTAGTTGCAACACTGTGAAGTAAAGAGGGTTTTTTTTTTTAATTGTTTTTAATTTAAGGATAACATCAATGCAAAAAAAAAGAAAACAGTATGCAAAGCAGGTGTAGTTTTACACAAACTCAACGGACCCATAAATCCACATCATGAACTAGAAGGCCAGCACCGCGTTCTGTCTTCTACCTTACAGTCACCACACGTTCATGGGTAAGCTCTATCCAGACTTGAGCCCTTAGAGGAGGCTTGCCTGTGCTTGTGAAATTCTCCCCTGTTGTGTGTACCCATATCCATTTCTAGTGTTGTATTCCATTGTATGACTATATGATAAGAGATTTAGCCATTCCCCTCTTGATGGACATGTAGCTCTTGCCAGTTTGAGGCTATTACAAAGAGTACTGCTGCTTGATAGGCCACAAGGAATGAATATTTTTAGCTTTGGTTGCCAAAAACATTTGTTTTGCAAAACAGTTTTCCAAAGTGTTTGTACCAAGAGTTTATTTTTTTTTATTTTATATCTCCTTCCCACTCCCAAAATATCTTTCCTTAGAGACTTGAAGCTGTCCAGACTCCCCTGTAGGGTACCTCCTTTAGACCTGCCACCTGCTCCCCCTTTACCTATTATTTGTCTCATTCACGTAGGTCTTTTTAACTTTAAATTCCAAATGAAGCATTCTACTAGTCAGTACACTGTACTTAATAGAATTAGACCTGATAGCTGAGAGATACAGAGCTCAAAATGGCCATCAGGGTCCTGTCCCTTTCCTCTTCCTTCTGCATAGCAGCTTTCTTCTCTCCTATATGAGATAAGTTTTCTCTATACAGATGTACAACAGCTCTAGACTTCCAAGTGGGCCCCACTTGGGTTACAGACACACCTCTGAACCAACCACTTGTTGTGGGGCTGAGGAGAAGGAGGGGCATGTCCCCTGAATGGGTCAGGGTGGGGAGATGCCCACCCCAGGCCAGGAGGAGTGAGACCCACGCTCATGGTGTTTACTGGGATAGCAGGGCATGATAGGAAGGCCATTTGCTAAAGTGTGAAGGGTGCTGGGCCAACAAAGACAAGAGGTGTCCACTGTGGAGGCAGACAATGTACTCCCTCTGGGAGAATATTGGAATTTTCAAAGAACATCGCATGTGGTCTAGCTTGAAAGATGGGAATTTAAGGCCCAGGGGCAGGTGAACTCTCCGAGGTCACTGCCAGTCACTCAGATGGGTGACTGCCCATGACCAGCTTTCTCATGAGACCAGCTCAATTACAATGGACATAAAATGTCTCATTAAAACGGACCTAGTTGGGTCCACTAACTCAGCACAAAGAGGCCAAATGACTCGTTCACATCTTTTAACATGGAAATGAAAGGACCGCACGGTGCCTAACTTCATCGGCTGAGCCAAGATGATTCTGGTAAAGCCATGTCTGATCAGTGAATGAAAGGAGGGAGGAAGGGGTTTGCCATGGTGATTCTGGGTAGCATGCTGAATATTAAAAATCCCTGCACAATCAGAACAGTACAGCTGGTGATAAGAGCAAGTGACAGGATGAGCAAAACAATTAAGCTTGCACACTGGGCAGGGAGCTGAGCCCGCCTTCACTGCCATCTGCAGAGAGAGGAATAGCTTAGGTTGTGTAACAGGTCTTGGCCATAAAGGACTGACTCAAAGATGATTTTATAACAGCATAAATTTTCAGGACCAGGCCTTAAGTGTTGATTGGTCTTAAATTCTTTGTGAAATAAGTGAAGATCTTAAAAGGAAATTATTTTGGATGACTGTCAATATGCCAAGGTTGAGACTTCTTAGATGAATAACACCATGCCAAGTTCACAATCTCTTGGATGAGCACACCGGTCCAAGTTCAAATCTCAGTGCACTTGAAAGTATACCCTCGCAAGGCTTTTGAAAACCAATAGAACAAATGTCCAGCTATTTAATGAAATCCATAAAGCAAAGGGGACTTTTACAATGGAAATATCCTCAACACCCTCTCAGATAAAGAAAATGTTTGAAGTTTTAAGTGAGATCCTAAGAAACATCAAAGGGAAGATCATTTTCAAACCAACTCCATGTGCCTGCCAGCGGCCTAGTGTGAACAAATCTGGACACACGTGCTCTCTCTTTGCCCTCCACCTGCCAACAGCGGCACCTGAGCAAGGTGTGGGACTTGTCTAAGCCCCAGTCTGTGCTGTCCATTGGTTACTGTGAGACATTCCCATCATCAGATACTCACCACAAAGAACTTTGTACAACATGGAGTACACAGAACCCCCCGTGTGTATCACAGATTCAGAGATGTTTGTAAGTTTATCATGTGGCCTAAATGAAAGTCTCCATGAAAATCTTAGGATGCATGCCAGGTTGGTTCTTATTATAATGACCTTCTGCCTCATCAAGGAACAGCAGTTGGGTTTCTTTGGGTCCTCCTGGATTCTCTCAAGAATTGCACATCCTGCCGGGCTTGGTGGTGCACGCTTGTAATCCCAGCATTTGGGAGGCTGAGACTGGAGGATCTGGGTTCGTGGCCAGCCTCAGCTACCTAGTGAGGCCCTCCGCAACTTAGTGAGACCCTGTTTCAAAATAAAGAATAAAAAGTAGAGCTGGGGGTGTAGCTCGGAGGTAGAATGCCACTGAATTCAATCCCCAGTACCAAACACACACACACACACACACACACACACACACACACACACACACACAAATTTAAAAAAAAGAATTGCACATCTTTTAGGAAATGTTACTGCTCATCTTCTATTTCAGTCTGAGACCCTCATCTCCACAAGAGGTGAATATGTAATTATGCTATTAAACCTGCCTCGCTGGAGCTGGGCATGGTGACACATGTGTGCAATCCTAGTAACTTGGAAGGCTTAGACAGGAGAATTGCAGGTTTTCAGTCAGCCTTGGCAATTTAGTGAGGCCCTATGCAACATAGTGTGACCCTGTTTCAAAATAAAAAATAAAATAGGGCTGGGGGTAAGTGTGACCCTGTTTCAAAATAAAAAATAAAATAGGGCTGGGGGTATAGTTGGAGGTAGAATGTCCCTGGGTTAACACACGCGCACACTGTGTTTCACTAAAGATAGTAAAATACAGACAGTAGATCAAGAAGAGCATGCGACAGGAGAACTTGTTTCAGGAACATGTGGCCCTGTTACATCTGAGGAGTCTTTTTTTTTTTTTTACTGGGAATTTAACTTAGGAGCATTCTACCTCCAAGCTACATCCTTAGCCATTTTTTTTAAATTTGATTTTGAAACAGGGTCCTGCTAATTTGCTGAGGGTCTCACTAAATTGCTGAGGCTGGTCTTGAACCTGTGATCCTCTTGTCTCATCCTCCCAAGTTCTGGGATTACAGGCATACACTACCATGCTCATCTGCTTTTCTAGTTTTAAAAAAGGTTAATTCTATAGCTTGGATCCACTTCTACCTCAGAACTAATTTTTCTTGAATTATTCAATATAATCAGCCCAGAGCTTTTACTCTCTTGTGCCTCAAAGAATCCTATGGTCCTTGTTCCTTGTGGCCCCTTTGTAGCTCCATTGCCTTTCATGTATGCAAAGAACCAGAGAGAATTCCTACCCCCATTTTCCATGTGGGCTCAACTTCTCAACCCCCGATGCACACCTGGAACTTTCTCCTGAATGCCCAGCATCCTGTTGTGAAGATTACTGGGAGACAGCAGTCTACGACGGGCATTCTGCTAGACTGGGTCAGGAATTGTTACCCTCTCGTGAGCACAATTATCCACTTGCCCTCTCAAAGTGAGGTGGAAATTGCTAATTACACCTGCAAGAGGCTAATTGGGAACTCACCCCATCACATATAGCCAAAATGCACCTGCAAATAATTAACTGCAGATGCCCAAATGGTGCCCACAAGAAAGAAAAGGAAGCCCAGGCTGAGACTCTAGCCCCTCTGGAAAGGTTCATGTTTCTCAGGTTTGCAGTTGGACCCTTTGAACATCCAAAGGGGCAGAAGAGGAGGTTTCTGGGCACAGCTATGAAGTCTGGCACAGTATTCCAAAGCGGCACGTGTCTTTACAGTCCTAATATCATCATTATCCAATAGATGCTATCCCGCAAGTGGGAAAACAAGAATGGGCTCCAGAGCCTTTCCTTTCTCTCCTCTCTGTGTGTGGTAGAGAATTTCCACTCACCACATGTCCCTCTATTATATCTATATGGAATCTGCCAAAATAAATATTGGAGTCCCTTTATTTTTAGTTGGTATTGCACAGGTCCTTCTCAGATTAAACAGTCAGAGGTCAGGAAAGTTGAGCTGCACCATAGTTTTAAAACCATTGTGCTGCATGGAGTTATTTATGTAGAGGTTTTTCATATATAGACTTGATTAAAAGCGGAGGATATTTGCTCAGCAGAGAGGAGAAAAACCATCATTATCTGATTTTACATGGAATTCAGTGGCTGCTAATCAAACCCGCGCCTGCATCTGGTTAAGACATGCTTGGCACAGGTTTGTCACAAGTAGAGGTTTTGCCATGTCAAGGGGATCTTTCACTCAAAGCGGCGACCCATATTGGACTGAGCAAACACATCAGTTTTTAATCGAGAACAATAGTTTAACAAACCACTTCCCAGGACCATTGAAAGAAAATATGCGCCCGTGGCAGTTCTGGCACCGAAAGATGTTTATTTGAATGGGCTTACTTCAAACCATAGCCCCGAGTACCCAGCAGAGAAGGACCATTAAATGCTAATACAAAAAAAAAAAAAAAAAAAAAGGAGAAGAATTTCCATGAGGTGACTCACATTAGCTGGCTCCACCCTTCTCTGCAAAAACTGTCCCTTCCTTCCCCTGTGCCTGAGTGGACACAAAGACACTTGTGGACACGAGTTATGTACATTAACTTCAGAATGCTTCCTACTATATGCATTTATAAAACTTATAATATTCCTTCTCTGACTCCATTAGAAGCTCCTTTGCTGAATTGTTGCCAAGGAACCTACATTGTAAGTTTCAAGGCACTTTAATAATAAGAAGAATTTCTAACCATTTCTGAACACCAGGTGTGTGCTAAGTCGCACTCACACACACAGAGCCACGCTCTGAGGTGGGTGGTCTTGATTTCTCCATCTTCCCACAAGGAGAACAAAGCTGAGATGCTAAGTCATTTGCTAAGTGGCCCAGCTAGCAAGTAGCCAGCCAGGGTTTAACCTTGTTCCATCTGAGCCAGAGATCAGCTTCAGTGTTCCTGTTTTTCTTGTGAAATAGAATAACAAGTGTTTTATAGAAATCTGATCAGCATAATAACACTTGACAGTTGGTCGATATTTCATCCAGGCGAGGCTTACGCTGACACCATTCATCTGGTAATAAAAGTTGATGGCACTGTTTTTAAATTCTAATGTTTAGGATTTATTTACTCTTCCTAGGTTCTTCCTATTCTGGGCAGGTGACAAAGGCACTTCGCTTTCCCTTGTGCAGGGACCAGGCCCTCTCTGCTGTGAGGCCTCACCTCTGAGCATGGAGCTTGGCACACAGAAGATGTGTTTTATGAATATCACTGTAGTGAATTGAAACATTCAGGGTACAGTCTCCTTCCAGGGCAGCTCTGGAAGGTCTTGGCAGTCCTGCCAAAGAAAAGAGGAATTCCACTCGACAGTCCCATCACACAGACCTTAAATCTTACTCACAATCCTCCAGGAGTCTGGTGCCCTGTGAGAGGCGGTGACAAGCAGTCAGAGGGTTGGCTCTAACGGTCAGCAGGAGAGGCCAAGTCCAAGACCGTACACACTCGGGGAACGGGAAGGCAGTTCCTTCCACTTAGCCCAGGCTGCTGCGTCCCCACCAGCTGGAGTTCTGCCACCAATAACAAAGAACGCGAAAATAATAAGACAGAACGATGATGATGAGAAGAACATTTATGGAGGGCTTCTGTTCTCGGAATAGTTCAAAGCTCTTCATGTACATTATTCCATTTGATCCTCACAGCAGCCTCCTGAGCAGCTACTCTGAAATAGTCCATTTGACAGATGCGGAAACCGAGACTCAGAGAACTTAACTGCTTTGCTTCATAAGCCACTTGTCTCAGACTGTTTGTGTTGTTATAACAAAATTTCACAGACTGGGTAGTTTATAAAGAGCAGAGATTCATTTCTTATAGCTCTGGAGGCTGACTAGTCTAAGATCAATCGGAGGACTGGCATTGGCTAGGGGCCTTCGTGCGGTGTTATCCCATAGGGGAAGGGAGGGAGCATGAGAGCACAGGAGGGACCTGCACTCAGCCTTCACAGAAACCCACTCCCTGGGAAATGGCATTCATCCATTCACGAGGGCTCCCCACTTCCAAGTACACCCCGCCTGCCAGCACTGCTGCACTGGGGCTCAGCGTCCCACATGTGCTTTTTGGGCAACATCTATACCACTGATGAATGAAGTAGGGGAGCTTTATTCTTTTGTCCAAGGACATAACCATGACTCAGCAGTACCTCAATGGAGTTTTGAGAATGTTTGGCTTTGTCGTATATATAGATAGGTAGATAGATGGATAGATAGATATAGATTTTATTTATTATTATTATTATTATTATTATTATTATTATTATTATTATTATTATTATTTTGGTACTGAGGATTGTACCCAGGGGTATTCTACCTCCAAGCTATACCTCTAGCCCTTTTTTATTTTCTGTTTTTAAAACAGAGTCTCGCTAGGTTCCTCAGAGTCTTGCTACATTGCTGAGGCTGTCCTCAAACCTTCAATCCACTGGTCTTAGCCTCCCAGGTACTGAGATGTGTCACCACACCTGCTTTGGCTTTGTTCTAAGTATGTAAGAGTGGAGCAGGTACTTTTATAACAATTAAGTCTCACTTATTTGAAAACTGAAGTGCTTTCTAGAATGGACAAAGCCATATTGAACCCAATAGGCTAAGGATTACCCATCCCCCCATCCCTTGGGTGAACTCCCCCAGGAGGCGTAGACGCCATGGTGTGATTTTGAGCTGAAAGGAGGCAGATGGCTGCTCACCTCGCTGCTAAAAATGCAGAGTCATTTGGTCCCCATCATTCTGCATGTTGAATGTGAAACATGAAAAGCTGGGAAATGTTTGCAGAAGAGACCAAAGTAGCATGTCAGACAATGGTTCAAGACTTTGCTCTTTTTGACCTTGGACAAGTGATTTGACCTCTCATAATTTCACTTGGGGGTAAAATGGGAAGAATAATAGCTGAAGGTATTGTATGAGTGATGCTTAGCCCAGGTCCTAGAAAACAGTACATACATTATTGGCCTGAGTGGAAATCCTAAACCTAACATTTGAGAATGGGGATTTGAAGCATTGGGTGCTCCTCTGAGAGGAATATTCTAGTGCATCTTGCCACATCCAAAAAGGAAATCACTCGTTCATGACTTTGTGCTGCCACAAACCCCAAACAGCAGAAAATGTTAAGTCCCTATGTTAGTCAGCTTTTCATTGCTGTGACCAAGTTACCTGACAAGAACAGCTTAGAGGAGGAAAGGTCTATGTGACTCATGGTTTCAGAGGCTCAGTCATGGTCAGCCAGCCCCAAGGCAGCAAAACCATGGCAGAGGGCGTGGAGCAGGGCATAGCAGAAGAAAGCTGTTCAACTCACAGCTGGAAGAAAGAATATGGAAGGAAGGAAGAAGAGAATGAATGACTATGCAGGGAGTGGGGTCAGGATACAGATACAGTCCTCAAGGCCATGTCCCCAGCGACCCACTTCCTCCAATCACAGCCCACTTGGCTTTCAATGCATGAGCGTTGAGGGGACATTCTAGATACAGTCCCTTTTATGGTATGCAGGAGGAATTTTCACCTGGCCAGCTCTGCCTGCCCAAGACATTCTACAAGCATCTCCTTTAGGACTGATATGATTGAGGTACTGTTTTTCAGACACTAGTTTCCTAGAACAAGCCCATTTATCCTTGCTTTTAAAAAAAAGCCTGTTTTGCAATCACAACTTTAAGACTGAACTAAGGTAGGACTTGAATTGTCTTAAAACAATGCGGATTATGTGGAGAATGAGATTACATCTAACATAGGTCTAATTGGGCCCTGCTGAGAAACCAGTTCCTCCACATAGTCTCCTACAGAATGTCCCAGTGCTCCAGGTTTTGCTCCTATTCTTTGAATTTATTACCATGATTACTAGTGAATGAGAATAGTGCTCTGCATCTACTAAGCCCAGGGTAGTGGTTACAGATGCATACAATGGCATGAGGAGGAGCCACACAGATCCCAGTGTGATAGGACCCACACCTCTATACACAAAATTCCCACACGAATAAATGGTAACTTCCAGAAGCATTCAGGCCAGAGAGACCTCACCGATGGATGAGAAAGAATGAAGACTTGGGAGTGAGAGATATAGTAGGAAGACTAGAGAGTCTCTCCCATTGATAACACATTGAAAATCCCTCCCACTGGGCATGTACTTTGAGAAGTTTAAACTTTGCTCATTCCCCGTAGATCACCATCTAAATGCATAACAACCCAAAGGGGTAATATTTTAGTTCCTGAGGGATTATTTTGTCAGGTTGCTTTCCTCTCTGGAGGACAGAACACAGGGATAAGGAAATGTGGAAAGGTCAGAGGTGCTGAAGAGTTGCTGTCACTGGCCAGGGGAGAATTGGTAGGCCAAAGTTCCAGTTCTCAGAGAAGGGAACTGAGACCTCTTGTGAGCTTCAGTCCAGTTCCCCACTGTGGATGTCTTGTATAAGCTTCCTTTTCTTTCTTGGCTTAGTTCTTTACTCTCTTACCAGTTGCAGGGGGAGGGGGAGGAGTGTGAATCACCTCTCCAATTAAGACTTTCATTCAAAATGGGCTGGGGTCTGCCACATCTGGGAAACCCCCTGTATTCATGTTCTATTACTTCCATAACACAACACATGACCCCAAAGCACCCACTTAACACACCCTATATTTGCTGTCTCCATTTTTTTTTTTTTTTTTTTGCAGTACTGGGAATTGAACTCAGGGGCATTCTATTTCCGAGCTACACCTCCAGCCCTATTTTTTATTCTTTATTTTGAAACAGGGTCTCACTAAGTTGCAGAGTGCCTCATTAGGTAGCTGAGGCTGGCCTCGAACCCGGATCCTCAGGTCTCAGCCTCCCAAACGCCCGGCATTGCTGTCTCCATTTCTCTTGGAATTTTAGCTAGGTTCTCTGATCAGGATCTCACCAGGCTGAAATTAAGTCATCAGCAAGGTCCACAGTTCTTATCAGGGCTCAGCTCCTCCTCCAAGCTCACAGGTTGTTAGCAGCATTCATTTGCTTCTCTTGCTTTTCCAACGGCCCTGTCTATCTTCTGTGACGCTATAGGTCCAGTTCTTATTCCAGTCTCTCTGACTTCCCTCCCAGCCACATCTCTCTGACTTCTTCTTTTGGGCTCAGATGATAACATTGGACCCACCAGAGTGATCCAGAATAATTTGCCTACTTGAAAGTCTGCTCATTAGTGACCTTAATTACATCTGCAAAGGTCCTTTTGCCAGTAATGCCGTGTATTCCTGGATGGAACATCAGGGAACCAAATCACAGCAGCCAAGAGTCTTGCCCTTCACGACCTATGGAGAGAGCAGATGTCTAAGCAGACTTCTAAGTGGGCATCTTTGCCATATTTGAACCCCAGTTGGAGCTTGGGGCCATCTGTTAGATTCTTGTTTATCTTTGTGTTCATTTGTTCTATGAATAACTTTCAACAGACATTACTCATGACTGCTCTGTTTGGCCCAGTTCTGTATTTAAAGAGTCTTCCTTGTAGAAGTTCGGAGTCCAGTGGTGGAGGCTGACTACACAGGGGTTTCATTAGGTGGGTAGTCCTGGTGAGATGGTCTAGTCAGCTGCTACAGTGGAGGGAGGCTTCTGGCAAGGGTTTCATGGGCAGAGCACAGAGCTAAAGGACAGGAATGATGTAATCAGTCTAAGGGACAGGAGGGAGGGGCAGAATGTCTTCTTGGCAGACACCACGCCTACTTTAGATGACTGCTGTGCTGTCGTGTGTGGGGTCCGCTGAGGTCTAGCATGCTCTGTCATGTTTATAAGCTTGATAGGAGAGGAGATGGCCAGGAAAAATCTTCTCATGTGGGATATGGACATGAGTCGAATGATCAGACCCATATATTTATTCAGCTTTTGCTTATTTTAAGGTCAGCTCATTAGTGACCTTAGTTACATCTTCGACATTCCTTTTGCCAGGTAATGTAATGTATCCATGGATGTAACACCAGGGAACAAACTCAAGGCAACCAGCATTCTGCCTACCACACACTGCTAAGAGTAGCCCACATTTACCAGCCCACATGCATCTCACAACTTCTCATCTGCCATGTAACTACTTTTATAGAAAGATTGACCGCAGCAGCCAACTCTTCTATTTTCTTAGTTATTTTATGCATTGCCTATTAATTTCAAAGGTTTTCTTTACATCAGCCCTTACCAGTGCAGGTCTTAATTGAAAGGGAAGAGTATAAAATGTGATCCAGGCTTTAAAATTAAAAAATACAGTGAAATGCAGCATAGTATAGCAAAAACTCTTTAGTGTGGGCAATAGGAAAGCGTGGCCGGATCCTGGACCCTATGTGGATTCTCTGGCAATTTTAAACTTAAATCACCTTGGGTTTTGTATTTACAAAATGAACATGCTGCTGCCAGCTTGATGTATGTTACTGGATTGTTCCAAGAATAGAAAGGAGAAAACATACATAAAATGACCTAGAAGGTTTGATTATGTATGTTCAAGGACCAAAGAGCATTTTTCTAAATTTTAGGACATTCAAATAATCTGGTTCCCTTATTAAATTAAAGGGCATTTAATAAGGATGCCAGAGGTACACTTTCCTTTTTGTTTTCCATTCTGTTTCATCTGCAATTTGCTGGTGCTGATGCATTTGCAAAGATGTCCATGAGCACTTTCATCTTCCTCTCCAATTTCATATCTTATCCCATCCCTGGCATCTTTTTTTCCTGGCCTTGTAGATCCTGTTCCCGCCTCCCATGTGCTTTGAAGTGGCTTTTGTAGAATTCACAGTAGCCAAGAGGGTTACATGAGAAGCAGTGGAAAAGCATGCGCTGCCCAAGGCTAGGAGAGCAGTCGACCAAACGAGCAAACATGGCTTTGATGGAGGGGCTTGCATTTAATAGGAGAAATAATTTCAAAGGAATGATAAAAATTTGGTGTTTCTATTAAGGCTGGCTCTTTGAAGGTGTTGTGGCAAGCCTTTTATTTTCTTTTATGTAACTATTTACACATGCTGAGCATTGCTGGGTTGCATAATTTTGGGTTTCTCATTGGTTAAGAAAAATGACCAGTGCAGAGCAAAAGGCTGTCATTGAAAGCTCACCGCCTGGTCGGACAGTCCCAGGCTGACCCTCTACGCAGGGCAGATATCCAGAGGGCTGAACAGAAGGGTTGTCAGCATCCAAGGGCTGCATCAGGGAACAGTGTGGAGTAGTGCAGGGCACACAGCTCCAGGCCACAGGTCCTGGTCCTTGGCTGTCTGTGGAGCTTTCGGTAGTGATTGATTCTCCATCTGCACTCTCCAGGGTGATGGTCACTCCATCTGTGTGGCTCCTCAGAGTTTGCCATATGGCTAATGTACATTCAGTTGCAAAACTGAATTTTACTGAATTTCGATTTCCATAACCCAATGTGGTTAGCGGGAACTGTATTGGACAGCACAGGTAACCTCTGCAGCTTGAGAAGCTTTGTGGCATCATGGTGGAGGAGATTGTGGATCTAGAGTCAAACTGCCCTGATCTAATTCCTGACAGTCACCAGCCATAGAATCTTGACAAGGTGCTTACTCTTTCTGTCCCTCAGTGTCTTAGTATATAAAATGGGAGTAATGATTACACTTCCTTTACTGGACTGTTGTGAGAATTGAAATAAGAAAGTGTGAGGTACTTATCATAATGCTTGGCATTCATTTATTTGTTTTTAATGGACCTTAGAATATGGAATTGTTTAAACCATGATACTTGGAAACAACTACATAGAGATAATATAAATTTGCATTTATTGTCATTAAAAGATAGTCTACATGGGCCAATTTTTCACTGAGAGTGAAAAATCTCAGGCTAACCTGTAGAGTGATCATTCATTTTAGAATGTTTCTGTATGTTGTGTACATGGAGTAGAGGAAAAAGCAACAGGATTGCATGGGAGAGAAACATAAAGGTATTTGGAAGGTATTTACCAGTGTTTGAAAATAGTTGATTTTGGGTCGATGAGATCATAGTTTATTGTTTTTATTTTTATTTATCTCCATCTTCATGATCTTCTTCAATGATTTGAATTGTGCATAGAACCAAAAAAGGAAAAAAAGGGAGCAAAGATGTTTGCTCATGTCAGAATATAAAAATGCTTGCATGAACAGCAGGCTAAGATAGATTTTAAAACCCACAGTAGTTGCCTGATGATCTGCAGACATGCAAGTGAGTTACACTTATTTTGTGAAGGAAAGGATTCATCTCCTTAAAATCTTGTCATCACGGATTACCTGGTGTGAAATACATCTTAGCCTTTCTGTGGCAACCTTCCCAACCCCCTGACACCAGACTCCAGAACCAGCAGGACGGCTTTCCTCTGCCCTCCGCACTCCTCGTAACGTATTAGGTGTATCTGAAAATGTGTTGAAAAGGTTTGATTCGAGCATATTCCCTAAAGTTTGGGGGGATCAAAAACATGGCCGGTGATTGTGCTGGCTACTTCCTTACCACAGAGCCACTGGGATTTGAGGTACAGATGCCAACCAGCTTGTAAAAGAGCTCAGTAGAGACTTTTATACTTTTTGTGATCTCCCAGAGGTTGGCTTGTGACCTCAGAACCTCCCAGTATCTTTTGAATACCAGACTGGCATACTTATGCATACAAATTGTTACCAGTTTATGATAGTTTGACCTACAATTTTTCTACTCTACATAGGGGCAAAAATATACCTGTGCAACTACTCGGTTTTCCCTTTCAGGATAGTAGTCAATAAATGGCAGGAGTTGCTCACCACTTTACTGTAAACAGGCTCTGTGTGAGCTGATTTTGCTCAGCCTTGGGCTAATGTAAGTGTTCTGAGCATGTTAAAGGTAGTAAGCTATGATGTTCCATAGGTTAGGTGTATTCAGTTCTTGTGTGTGTGTGTGTGTGTGTGTGTGTGTGTGTGTGTGTGTGTTTTACTGGGGATTGAACCCAGGGGCATTCAGCTGTTAGTTAGTTAGTGAGTTAGTTAGTTAGTTAGTTAGTGAAACAAGGTCTTACTAAGTTGTAAAGGGCTTTGCCAAGTTACTGAGGTTGTAAACTTGTAATCCTCCTGTCTCAGCCTCCCAAGTACTGGGATTATAAGCGTGCACCACCACACCCAGCTTGCATTTTTGACTTAGTAATATTTTTAACTCAAGATGGGATGTTACCCCCTCATAAGTCAAAAAGCATCTCTGTTTTCACTATTTAAGTACTATAGAATACATGGCCTAAGAGAAAATCAGTAGCACTTCACCCATGCTCTAAGGTTTTATGTCCCGCTCTGACTTTTCAAGGGTGTGATGGCTTAGTGGCAGTGGGGGCCAGGGTCTTTCTGATTCCTTATTCACTGTGTGTCTCCACCACTCTGGGTGGTGCTCAAGATGCAGCCCAGTGATGAGTGGTGGCCTGATCCAAGGGCCTCATGTGGAACCATGTTGGAAACTTTTATCTCTTTCTATACTTAGGGTGTGTTTTAAGGCACTTTGGAAGCTGGGTAAGAAACTATATAAGAAATGTGGGAATTGAAAATGGAAAAGTGACTTTTGCTCATGACCTACTTTAGCATTTGACTCCAGATGTAGCTAGAACTTCCCTTCTTCCCCATTGTATTTCTGAATGCCACAGAATTGTGCAAGAAAAAATCCAGGAGGGAAGGCTGCCTTGGGGGACACAAATGCCGTTGTTTGACAAGAACAATTGTAAAACAATGTTTTACTTACTCATATCTTTTTTTTTTTTTTTAGAAAACTAAGGGAAGTGAAAAAAATCAGTCAAAATTCTGTAGTTTTCTATTCAGAGGAGTTTGTAAGGCGATCATAAAAGTTGATTGAAAAGTTGAGGTGTGCTTGTAATCCCAGTACTTGGGAGGCTGAGACAGAAGGATCACAGATTTGAGAAGAGCCTTAGCAATGTAGTGAGACTCTCAGAAACCGAGTAAATGAGACCCTGTTTCAAAACAATAACAACAACAACAAAAACCTAAAAACAAAAAAAGGATTGAGGATGTAGCTAGAAGGTAGAATGCCCCTCAGTTCAATCTCCAGAGAGGGAGGGAGGGAGGGAGGGAGGGAAGGAAGGAAGGAAGGAAGGGAGGGAGGGAGGAAAGGTTGAGGTACACATATTCCTCCATATCTTTTCAACATAAAAGCAAGGAAAATTGACTAATAGAGTAGTATTTCCCCCAGTTTAAGGGGAGAAAAACCTATAAATATGACAATTTAGAGTTTTCCTCTCCAGACCATACACATACATTATTTCTAAATTAGTTTTGTGACTTTGAATGGCAAACTTCTCTGGGACTAAGTATTCTCACCTATGAAATGGGAGAAGCAGACTACACTAGACACTTCTTAAGTTCCTTCTGGCTTGAACATTTTGGCAGGGCTGCACCACCCTCTACTTCCTATGCCCCAGGCTGGTTTGGCTGTGTTTGTCATGGTCTGGGGATTATTTAGAATTGGCCATGATTGATTTCTGATGGAGGTTGAGTTACTTAAAATATAGTTGTAGATGCAAATGGATTATGAATGTAAAAGGATTACAATTATTTTATTTCAAATGCTTTTGGAAAAAGGTCTGCCTGGGGCCCTTTACATTCCCTCTTCCCCAGAAAAAGCAGCTGTAGAACAAGCCAGAAGTAATGAATACCAAAGAGATTGGTCCACAGGCCCGCAAGGGATTCTACCTCATCTTATGTAAAGACATCCAGCCAGCACGGCCTGCCCGGGAGCACCTGGGCTTGTTCACAGTTTTGTCCTTCCCTGGATTACTTTCAGCTGGGTATGAGGACACCAGCTGTTTACTTAGGGGTTTCTAGGGGGACACTGATAGGTGCCAGGCAGGCAGATTTAGATGCTATGTTAGGTTTTCTGTAAGCCTTGAATTTCTAAATGGTGTCTCCAACTTGATCTTTCAGCTGGTTGGGGAGCAAGTGCTGAGCGTGTAGCCTCCACGCCCTCTTGCCGACTGGGAGCTCCTCCAGCCAGCAGGCAGCCTTGCTCCCGAAGCCTGGCTCAGAGCACTTCATGGGGACCCTGTGATGTGTGCAGAGTTATTGAGCTCCCAGGACAGCCTAAGTGAACCCAAAGAGACCGGGAAATCCTTGGGGTTTACTTTGGTTTTTGTTTGAGGCACTGGGGAGTGAACCCAGGGGCATTCTACCTCTGAACTACACCCCCAGCCCTTTTTATTTATTTTTTGTTTATTTTGCAACAGGATCTCACTAAGTTGCTGAAGCTGGACTTGAATCTGCATTCCTCCTGTCTCAGCCTCCCAAGTACTGGGATTACAGGTGTGTACCACCATGCCTGACTCCATATCCTAACTAGGACAGGGCTAAGCTGTAAGCCTTAAAGAATGCATGTGTTTATTTCTCTTTCATAACAGTGCCCTAGATTAGTAGGGAATTTTTGTCTCATTAACTCTAATTCTTTCCATCTTATTGTTCCTCTATTTCTTGCAAAGGGTTAGCAAACTGTGGTAAACAGGCCAAATCCAGCTTCCTGCTTATTTCTATAAAGAATGTTTTTTTCTTTCTTTTTTTTTTTTCAGTACTAGGAATTGACACACTATCACTGAGGGGTGTTTTAACCTCTGAGATACACCCCCAGCCCTATTATATTTTAATTTTTTTTTTAAACAGGTCTCAATAAGTTTCTAAGTTGCTGAGGCTAGCTGGCTTCAAACTGTAATCCATTGTCTCAGCCTCCCAAATACTGGGGTTATGGCCCCATGTCACCACACCTGGCCCAGCCCTTTCTTTAAATTTTCATTTTTGAAACATGGTCTTGCTAAATTTCCCAGGCTGGCCTGGAATTTACAGTCCTCCTGCTTCTGTGTGCCAGCATGCCAGGCAGAAAGTTTATTTGGAATTCAGCCATGTCTTCTTATTCGATATTGTATCTATTTGTGTGCTACAACTGCAGAGTTGAGTAACACAACCCACAAAGCTAAAAATATTTACTATCAAACCCTTTACAGGAACACTCTGCCCCTGCCCTAGCCCTGCCGAGGCTGGGTCTGCGCCACATCCCTGTTAAGTATTCATAGAGGAAGAGCAACAACCAGAACCCACTAAGAATTGAATGACTTAATTGCCCATACCCAGAAATCAACACATCACTTTGTCTCATATTCTGTTGGTAAGAATTAGGTCTAATGGCCGGCTGTGTCTACCTATAAGTGAAGTTGGGAAACCTCCAGTTGGGGAGCCAAGGACCTAGGAAGGAGAGCAGCCCTTAGCCACAGTGCTCTGCAGTGTGAGCATTCCATGGTAGGAATCTTTTGATTTCTTATCTAAGTCTGCTTCTCTTCATCTTCACCATCCTTCCCATGTTCATTAAATGCTTCTTCTTCCAGGAGCCCACCTTCAGCCTTTTTTGCAAAGGGTGGGTGCTCCTTCTTGCAGCCTCGTCAGCCCCTGGCACATCTCCGCAGTAGGACCTCTTCTTTACATTATCAGTCGCTTGCATGCCCAATTTCCATGCTAAGCCCCACTCTTAGAAGACCCTTTACACATACCTGCTGAGTGAAGTAGTGACCACCATGAGGGAGCTACCTCCAGAATTTCCCATTTATCAAGTAAACACACAGGAGTGTAGTGAGGATAGGTTATTCACCCAACATTCCTTGGCTACTTAGGGGCAGAGCTTAGACTCCAGCCCAGGTCTGCTGGTCTTCAAAATTCATGATCTTAAACCAAGCTTTCTCAGCCTGGCCACTACTGGCATTTTGTATTACAGAATTCTTTGTTGTGGGAAACTGAGCCTCAGTCTTCTCACAGGGATGCTGATGCATCAGAAGAAATAAGGCAGATTAGACAGGTAGAACTAATTGTGTTTACCTGGCAACTCTCCATTCTCTCTGTGTCTGGGATTGTTCTTTATAGAGGCCGACTGACAGCATCCCATCTCACCATCTTGATGTGAGTCTACTCTGTTAGGCAGACTAGGAAACCTGGAGGGATATGCCATGTCTAATGAGTCCAAGAGAGCTGTACTCTGCAGGTGTATGCAGGATAGGAGCCAGAGTTGCCCTCAAAGGGTACCCTGGACAGAAGATGAACTGGATCATTATAGCTGATGTATACTAGACACGAAGAAGAGGCTAGAGGAATTAGGCCATTATTATTATTATTATTATTAGTAGTAGTAGTAGTAGTAGTCATCATAGTAGTAGTAGTATTTTACATAGGAATAGTATTGCTCCTGGGAGTTGAACCCAGGGCTTCATACATGCTAATCATGTGCTCTACCACTGGGATTAGATCATTATTGATGTTGAAACTTATTTATAATTATTTTCAAACTTTCAACCCCTTTGCCAGTGCTACAAATTTTCTAATAATTGAAAATATACTATACATGAAAAGTTTTAAGAACACTACAATATATCAGAGTTAAACACAGATAAAATATTTAGTCTTGTAGCACTCCTAGTCGATACATAGGGACTACCAAAGTGCAAGTTGAGAATTCTACTGAGGTTAGTCTGAGCTCTGAAAAAGTTCTAGGATCAACTAGTGCTGTCTGCCATGGTAGCAGAAAGAGAGAGGGGACTCGAAAGTCAGGTTTTGTTCTTCCTAGATTTACCTGTGTGTTTTAAAGGTTAGAAACTAAATCATTACTGTCTCTTGCAGTCAGTCCCATCATGGAGATGGCCCAACATCTGTTTTCAAAATGAACCAATATTCCATGACTATGTTTATAGTTTGACACACTACTACAGTTCACAGTTGTAAGCTTTATACATAAATATTTATAAACTGAGCTCTGCATAATTTCATTGTGAATTAAGAAATATTGACAGTTAAACTGATATAAATCAACAAAAGAGCAGATACAAAATATTCTTTGATCTTTCCTCTAAAAAAAAAAATTACCAGGATCTTACTCTATTAAAATGCCTCTGATTAGAGAATCCTTATTGACAACTGGAGTTCCCTTAAATAATATGTTTTTATGTTTTGGAAGTCCACTATTAAGTTTTCTTCCCATTTTTCCTTAATCTTCCCAGTGAACTGTTGTACTATAGCACATATATTTTCATCTTCTTCATGTTTAAATGAAAGGTAGGGAGGTCATGGGGGAAATGCCACTTAATTTTTTAATGTCACGTAAAGCTTTTTATAACTTCAATTATTTAATTTTACTAACATTACAATTGTAAAAGCAATAACTGCAGCTTAGAATAATAGGAAGTTAATTATCAACACTTGAGGTGGAGAAAGGAGAATATACTAGAAATCGTAGGCTATTGTGTCATTGGTCACTGATCTTTCTTTGAAGCCAGACACGACCTTACTGAATTTGTTTACTGTCACCACAGGGCTTGTATTTTCCCCTGGCTTTGGAACAATGGAGTTCAGAGGTCAAGAATACCTACATTCCACATGAGTGAACTTTTCATCCTTTGAAATCATAATGATAAATGGCCAGCAGCCAGCCCCACTGTATTCAGGAAGAGAAACCAGAGAACTTAAGCTGGCAGGGACTCTTGCAGGTCTTGATGGAGGGACATTTGGGGGAAATAGTTGTCATTGGCATTGGGAGACTTTGTAAGTGACAATAGGGTGTTTTAATCTTCATAGAAGGATATCTAACTTTTTGTTAATCCTAAAGAAAGAAAAATCACCTTAGATTTGCTGATTTTTCCCAACGAATAACTTTTTTATTCCAAGTGGAGTATTTGAAAACTTCTAACGGCGTTGTTTGTGTGTTCATCCACTGAGTATTTCAACATAGGGGAGAAGTTTATAGTTCTCAAACTTTTGTAGGTTGCCATGAAAACCTAATATCTCGTCCTTACTTGAAATGAGGCATTCTCTAACATTTAAAAATTACCCAGCTATGATGTCTTTTCTAGTTTATGTATCAATTGTATCAAAATGAAGTGGTTTTGTTAAGGTATATTTTTTCAGTGGGCTTATGATAAACATATTCTTATAAAAATGACATAGTTTCCCTACACTTTAATTTCCCTACCTACGGGTTCTCACTCATCCCAACTCTATGCCTACCCCTCCCCCACATTTGAGATCCCTATTCTAAATAATATCTTCCTTTATTTATGACCTATTCACACATAATGAGTGAGTATATACTGTACCTCGTCACACAATAGACAGTAATCATTTATTGAAAAAGGAAATACTTAAATGTGGTATAAACAGTATTATTCAGGGCATTACATTTGTGTTTATAAATTTACCTCTATATAAATTCAAGATACTGTGAGACTCGGTACAAAATCCATTTCAATGGTTAGCTTGGATTCTACATAGATTGGTCAGGTATTCATTTTTTCTGAGATTTTTGCTCCCTTACCCTTTCTTGAGTGGGGGGAGTCATATCCCTCAGCCCTATTTTATTTTCTATTTTGCAAAGGGGTCTTGTTAAGTCTGGCCTCAAACCTGTGATCCTCCTATCTCAACCTCCCAAGTATCAGGATTATAGGTGTGTACCACCATGCCCAGCTCCCCCTGTCTTTTATACTCTCCAGGGTAGTGGATCCCTGGTCACAGTCCCTGGATCTACAGCATCAGCATTACCCAGGAACTTGTTAGGAATGCAGATTCTTTCAAATCAGAAGCTCTGGAGTAGAGCGAGGCAGTGCCCTGTGTTTAAGGAATCTGCTGGGCAGGAGGCTCCCGAGTGGGCAGCCCAGGCCTCTTGTAGCACCCTTTGTGCTTGCTTTGAAAGTTCTGTTATTACCATCTTGGCATTTTTAATACTTTCTTAACAAACAGGCTCACATTTTCATTTTGCCCTGGTCCCTGGCCAAATTCTGCCCAGCCTTGACTCCAGGTGATGGTCATGCAGGCTCAGGTTGAGAACTTCTGTCTTTGAGAATATTTGGATTCCCTCTGGGTATCTGGTCAATTGGTCATTTGATTACAGATTAAAGCATCTTCAAGCCAGGCATGGTGTTGCACACCTATAATTCTAGTCATTGGGAGGCTGGAGCAGGAGGATCACAGGTTCAAGAACATCAACTTAGGGAGCCCCTCTGCAACTTAGCAAGACTCTGTTTCCAAAATAAGAAGGGGTGGGGAATGTAGCACAGAGGTAGAATGTTCCTGGGCTCAATCCCCAGTAAAAAAACAAATAAACAAACTATTCAAATTTGTCTCAGGAAGCTAATACTCAGTTGTGTTAATATTTCTCTAAACCCAAACACTTGGCTTTTAAACAAACCTTCGGCCCTCTTTTAGCCTTCCACAGAAATTGCCCAAGAGGTATAGCAAGGAGCATAACGCACCCAATTTTCCCATTCATCTGGGACCTTGGTCTTGCTGATGACCCAGGAAGTGTTCTTATAACTTTTTCTGAGCCCCTCAGGTGCTGCCAAGTATAATTTACCAGTTTTGTATTACCCAGGGCTCTAGGTTTATAGGCATCTTAAAGAAAAATCTCTCTAGGTAGGTGTTGGTTCACAGATGTTGGGATAGTTTGTAATCACAGTGAGGAATCAATCAAGGCCCCAACAGAAACAAGTATTTCAAATGAAGCTAGTTCAAGAAGCATTTATTTACAAAGGACTTAATTCCAAAAGGTTAGATATGATGTAGGTTCTGGTTTGTGCAAAAGCATCGGAGTAGAAATGTCACCACTTCTGGTCCCAAAGGAATGAGGAGGGAGAGGATTCCCAAAAAAAGAGTCACATAGAGCCGATTGGAGAGGCACAGGGACTTTCTCTCTTTTCTTTCTCACAGCCAGTCTGCAAACTCACAGGAATGGAGCCAGAGGAATAAATGTGCTCGCCTCACTTTTCTCCCTGCCTCCGTCTCCTGCCTGGAGCCCGAGGCTGCACAGCGCCATGACGCCGCCTGTGTACATCAGCCTGTGGGGAGGAAAGTCTGGGAAGTGCACAGATGGGTCCAGAAGGACAGACAGACAACATCTGATGTCTGATGCATTTCACTCCGTTTGCCTCTTGGCCTCTATTTTGTTTGTTTGTGGTACTGGCAATTGAACCTGGGACATTCTACTCCTAAGCTACACCCTCAGCCATATTTTATTTTTTATCTTGAAACAGGATCTCACCAATTTGCTGAGGGCCTCACTAAGTTGCTGAGGCTGGCCATGAACCTGTGATCCTCTTGTCTCAACCTCCCACGTACTGGGATCACAGGTGTGTGCCACCAAGCCCAGCTTTTGGCTTCTATTCTTGTCCTGTGTGCGTGTGTGCAGGTGAAAAG
>PVLC010024516.1:0-23986 GCA_004027655.1 Graphiurus murinus | reverse complement strand
GTTTATCATTCACTGTCTTGGATGAAGGACCTCACTTAGAAATGTCATTTAGCTGACAGTTTTGGAGCATCTACAATATGCACCTTCTAAAATATTGTCATCACGACTCACCGGGTACTAGCTAGCTGTGCTCTCTGTTCTCATGAAGTGTAATTTTGCCATTTTATGGTCTGGGTACTATTCCAAGTTATGTGAATATAGTAACAGACAAGGAGGGTTCCTGGAGAGGGAGAGGGAGAGGAGAGAGAGAGAGAGAGAGAGAGAGAGAGAGAGAGAGAGAGAGAGAGAGAGAAGGAGAGAGAAAACGAACATGCATACACACCCACACACCTAAAATAATGTATTAGGTAAGTTCCATTAAAAAAAGCAGGTTGATGAAGTAGAAACTGCCTAGTGGTGAATACAAAGAGTATAGACGAGAGCGGTCACGTCTGAGAGTGTGTGATGTTTGAGCTTAAGTCTTAACAAGACTGAGAAAATCATGCCAAGATTTTGGGCAGTGAGGAACCCAGGGAAGGTCAAGATAGCAGAGCCTGGTGGGAAAGCGGAAGGCAAGGAGAGGATGCGGTTGATGGAGTGAAATTGTCTAGGACATTGCAGGCTGTTTGCTATTAACTGCATTAGGAAATCTGCTCATTTCAAGCAGAAAAGTGACGTGATTTAATATGTTTTAAAAAGGTTCAGTAGCTCATTTTGGCAATTTGTGGACAATGGATTGGCTTGATATCAAACTCAGACAAATATAACAGCAGATATTTTTGGTCCAGGTATGAGATTATGCAAGTTTGGATTAGGAAAGTAGTAGTGTAGTAGAAGGAGAGAAGAGGAAGAATTCAGGGCATATTTAAGATTAAAATTAATCACACTTGATGGGAAATTGAATGTGGAGGGGTAAGGGAAAAAGAGGACTTGCTGTCTTCAAATTTAGTATGTTTACTCCTCCATCTCTACTCATAGACTGTGAACTCCTTGAGGTTTAGAACCTGTGTTTTTAAAAAAATTCCTTGCATGTAGTTAAATGAATAAATGCAAGCATATATATATATATATATATATATATATATATATATATATATATATATATATATATATGTTAATATAAGTAGTAGCTAAATTCTTATATATAAGAATACAAATAAGAGAAAAAGAGTTGTTCTTTTCTTATTTAAAAGTTAATATCCAAGCTGGGCGTGGTGGCGCACGCTTGTAATCCCAGCATTCGGGAGGCTGAGACCAGAGGATCCGGGTTTGAGGCCAGCCTCAGCTACCTGGTGAGGCCCTTCGCAACTTAGTGAGACCCTGTTTCAAAATAAAGAATAAAAAATAGGGCTGGGGGTGTAGCTCAGAGATAGAATGCCCCTGAGTTCAATTCCCAGTACCGCAAAAAAAAAAAAAAAGAAAGTTAATATCCCATACTTATAGTTGATATGCATTTTATTTTTCATCATAACTAATAACTTGTGGATATTTATTTATTTTACTTTTATTTTTTCTTAGTACTGGGGATTGATCCCAGGGGCATTCTACCTTTGAGCTATAACTCCTGTTCTTTTTAAAAAAATTTATTTTGAAACAGGGTCTCGCTAAGTTGCTGAGGTTCTCACTAAGTTGCAGAGGCTGGTCTCAAACCTGTGATCCTCCTGTCTCAGCCTCCCAAGTACTGGGATTGTAGGCATATGCCACCTTGCCTGGATCTGATATTTATATTAAAGCCATCTCTCTCATGACTGATCAGCAGTGACTTTGACAACATTTCACTGGGTAGCTTCGGTGAACTTAGTCTTCTATTTGCATTTTACCCTATTAAAGCCAGTCTCTCCCAGCAGCCTATCTTTTAGGTCTGGACCAGTTATTTGACTGAAATTGATTGCTAATTGGTAAATGAGAGCTGAGTAATAAAGAGTAGAAATTGGAGCTGCAAATTCTATCAGGTCAGACTTTCTGCAGGGACTCCTCAGTCTGGGAGGCAGGCTCATGGAGCAGGACTGGTAGGAGATGGAGGAGGATTTAAATTGGAGTTGCTTTTTTCATAGCCTTCCGAAAACTGCTGATTCATCTTCTAAACTAGGCCAGGTCAAAAGCAAAGCTGAGCAACTTTCTCAGGCATTTGCTCTAGGAGAGGAGCGAGGGCCTGGCCTTCCACATGTAAATAAGGGAGATTATAGGTTATATCATCTCACTGAGACCTCAGGGACCCTACTGACTGCCTGTTGCCTTGCCAAAAAGCCCAGAGAGCCCACTTCTTTTCAAATCGAAAGCAGCAAACATCCCCCAGAAGAGGCTAACTTTATGGAGTTTGGATGCATGATCTCCAAGCCTGTGACAGTGCTGATATTTTATGCTATGGTTCCCCTCGATCTCTGAATATGGGATGATATAACTGTAGACTCTTCCAAGGGAAAGCTTGGAGCGGGTTAATAAATCACTTCCAGGATTCGGCTGCTGTCCACGGTGCTGAAACAACTTCCTCAGACAGAGGAATCCTGGCCTCCCTGAGCATGTGTTGCAGCCGCTGACCCATTGGGGGTCTGCTACATTCATTCTTCCCGTGTCCTTCCTTCCAACATTCATTCATAAAGCATCTACCAGACGTCTCACGTGTTTGAATGGGAAGGTGTCAGCCTGTAGGAAGGAAAATACTTGGACAAGTGAGCTATTTGATGGCAGATCCGAGATGAGATAGACTAGATATCTTAGTTCTGCCTTCCTTTCTCCTTACACTAAGGGAAAATATTCCCTTTGTTCAATTCACATTTTTCATGTTGTCAGCATTTTTTCTAATCACAGAGCAAGGAGCTGCCAGTATTTTCTTGGTGAAAGAAGCCGTGTTCTGTTCTCTAACCATTGGCTGCCTAGAAACTGGAAAATTAGAAATGAATCACCTTTATGCACATTGGTAGGCTCAGGAACAGCAGAGTGAGAAGCAGTTGATGCTTATGAATCTGGGACTGGATAATACAAATGGGGGGGGCACTTGGGACCACAGAGAGTTTGCTAAGCCAGTTGATAGCATATATATCATTTTTGTTTGTTTGTTCTGGGGATTGAACTTAGGAGCATTTTACCTTCAAGCTCTACCTCCAGGCCTTTTTCTTTTTTCTTTTTGAGACATGGTATCACTAGGTTGCTTAGAATCTTGCTGTATTGCTAAGGCTGGCCTCAAACCTGCGATCCTCCTGGCTTAGCCTCCCCAGTACTAGGATTACAGGCATGCACCACCATGCCCAGCTGATTGATATATATATTTTATTAGCAGGATTCTGCCTTTTCTAAAGCTTCTTACTATACTTTCACACCAACCTGAATTAGGAATTACAGAGGCTAGTGGTTTTGTATTGCCTACTTAAACAAGTCTGAATGTTGCCTGGTGTATATCCTTAGTTAATTTCATTTAAGTAACATATGGGGATGCTATGGAATTAGTATATAATTAAAAATGTAAGTGCCTGCTTCTAATTTGTGTGAGAATGCTTGGAAAATAATGTCTCTAAGGTTCCTTAAACATTTCCTCTGAATGCGTGAGGGTACTCATTGGCTTAATAATTTTTTTTGCTTTCCAATGGAGACAGTTTAGCAGAATGGCTAAGCTGTGACTTGAATCAAAGCTGGAATGAGCCTGCTTTACCAGTTACCAGTGATGCCACCCTGGAAAATTTTTATTAATATTGTAAAGCCTCATTTTTTCCAATAACAGAATGGGCAAAATGGGGTCCAGTTGGTAAGACTCTTGTGGATTTTGAATCAAACCATGGTATTTAGTGGTTAGTACTGTACCTCTCATGTAGATATAAAATAGCGCTCATTGAATGCTTGTACTACAAATATACTTCTAAATACTGATACCACTTCAAATATTGTTTTTTCCACTTTAAAACTATTACACATCTTATGGTTAGCAAGAGACAACCAAAGCTAAGGGAATCAAGAATACCATCCTTGTAGATAACTGGAAATTTTGAATTTAGCAGAACCATATCTGGACTCTGAAAGGGAAAGACTGGATGTTTATTACCCACAATGCCTCCATGAATTCTGAATTATTTAAAACCATCCCCTTGAAAGAACATGAGTCCCCACATTGACATCTTAGGCCATTATTTTGATATATGGCTCCTTCCAAGGCTCTATCTCCGTGTGACTCGTATCCCAGCCAGGCTGCAGGCTGGTCACACTTTTGCTCTATTGACTTGCCAAGGCAAATTATTTATTTGGCACCAGTAATATGCCTTGTGTTCTATGGTACTTGGTGATAATAATAGCCTGGGTTTATTTGGTTCCTTCCCTCCAAGGACTGGAGAGGACATTCAGATACATGGGGAAGGGGAGGCTGGCATAGTGCTCCTCTGACTCATGGTACTGAGTCCCTCACAAGCCACTTTGGGGTAATGATAGTCTAGGGATGTACGTGGGGGAAAACGATAATGGGAATGAAGATGAAGAAGAATAGAGGCTGAGAAAGAAAAGAGAATAGGGAGAATAGGATCAGGGAAGAGATAAATAGTGACAGAGTTCTAATTTGCTTCCTGCAAGGAAGCAAAAGCCATGTTTAAATAATACTTCAGGGAAACTGCAGAGTCAAAGATACCAAAAAACATGTCACTCTAATTTCCTTTGGAAGTAAAATTCTCTCCTGAATTTCAGAAGCCAGTCTGCCTGCCTGCCTGTCTGCCTTCCTTCCTTCCTTCCTTCCTTCCTTCCTTCCTTCCTTCCTTCCTTCCTTCCTTCTTTCCTTCCTTCCTTCCTCCTTTCCTTTGCTTTTTTCCTTCCTTCCTTCCTTTCTTTCCTTCCTCTCTCTCCCCTCTCTTTCTTCCCTTCCCTTTTTTTGTGGTACTAGGGATTGTACCCAGGGACAGTACTAACCACTAAATACCATGGTTTGATTCAAAATCCACAAGAGTCTTACCAACTGGACCCCATTTTGCCCATTCTGTTATTGGAAAAAATGAGGCTTTACAATATTAATAAAAATTTGCCAGGGTGGCTTCACTGGTAATTGGTAAAGCAGGCTCATTCCAGCTTTGGTTCAAGTCACAGCTTAGCCTTTATGCTAAACTGTCTCCATTGGAAAGCAAAAAAATTATTAAGCCAATCAGTACTCTCACGCATTCAGAGGAAATGTTTAAGAAACCTTAGAGAACATTATTTTCCAAGCATTCTCACACAAATTAGAAGCTATATACCCCCAGTCCTATTTATTTTATTTTAGTTTTGAAAAAGAGTCTCACTAAGTTGCAGAGGTCCTCACTAAGTTGCTGAGACTGGCCTAGAACTTGCGATCCTCTTGTCTCAGTCTCCCAAGTACTGGGATTACAGGAGTGTGCCACCATGCCTGGCTCCAAAGGGATTTCAAAGGCTCACCCATCCTGTGTCACTTTCTTTTCCTCTCAACCTTTCCTGAATTAGACAACCATCCCTCAGGTTCTAGAATTCATCCTTTTACAAGCAAAGCTTGAACTAAAATGAACTCCAGAATAATCCATCCTAATCTCTGATAATGTCCCAGAATTTTGGATGGGAGTGAGTGGCACTGATCTTGTCACCACCCCAACTAGTAATCCTTTCTCAAATTAATGAGGTGTTTGGTTCTCATTTTGGGGTATGGGAAGCTTCATATTTCACAATATGAACCATGCCACTGCCAAGAAGCAATAACTGTAAAAAAGAAAGAAAGAAAAAGGTATTTGTATGTTGACCTGAAATGTGTTTGTTTTCCTCTAATGGCTTATGTTATGGGGGATTTATTAACCATTGTTCTGTGTGCTTTATGTACACAAGTTCCAAGCCTCCCAGTAATTTGGGAAGGTAAGTATTATTACTCTCATTCTTTAAATAGGAGAAAATGATACTCAAAGAGGCTAAATGGCTTGTCTGTGCTCATACAGCTGATTAGTACTAGAGCCATATTTAAGGCTACATCTGTTTGATTTTAGAACCTACTCCCTGTCCACTACTTAACTGACACCATTCTTTTTTTTTTATCGAACCCAGGGCCTGCACCATTAGGTACTCTACCACTGAGCTAATTCCCTAGTCTCCCACTTACTCTTAACATTACTTTAATTGTTAGATACAGAATGTCCCCTGGAGAGTTCATGTATTAATGTTCAGGATAGCTATAATTAAGTTCTGAGGATTCTAATTCCTTCAATAGATAAATCCATTATAGTGGATTTACTGGATGGTCACTGAGACAAATAGGTGTGGCTGGAGATGGTGGGTCCCTGGGGGCGTGGCCTTAGGGACTGTGCTTTTGTGTTTGAATTCTCTTACTGGCTTTCTCTTGTTTCTGGCCTCCATGATGGAGAACAGAGACCTTGTGCTTTCTACCTCTCTCTGCTTCCCTGCCATGCCCTGAGCTCCACAAACCTTGGGCCTCACATAGGCTGAACCCAGGAATCTCCAAAAGCTGTGAGCAAATAAATCTCCCTTCCTCTAAGTTGTGTGGTCAGTTGTTTTGCATTATATCAGCGAGAATGTTGACTAAGGCATTTACTTTAATTACCACTTCTTCTCTGAAATCTTTTTGAATACTCCATCCTGGGTGTTCAAGTTTCTGTTATGACTCATCGCATCCATCTAGTTCTTTAAAAGTCTCATAGCATTTACTGAATAAGAAAATGCACCAGGCAGTCTCTCCTGTTGCAGACTTAAACTTTCTTTCAATAGTATTTGATTTTTTTTCTAGCACCATGGACTGCCTGGGAATGGGAAGGGCAGGGATACACAACAATGCTTGGCAGGATGGAGTATTTACTATGAGTTGTGCAGTACTCTGAAGGGTTTCCTTGCATTCATTCATTTAATACAAATGAAGTATGGATTATGTGAAGCCTGCACGTATCATCTCCATGTTTTACAGACAAACAGATGGAAAGGCAAGGAAATTGGCTAATTTCCTCATGTCAAAAGCCATAGATTCACAGTCACTTAAATCCACAGGGCTTTGAAATGGAAAGTTTTTTTTTTTTTAACTTCTTGGCAGCAAAACCTGATCTGACTTGAACTCATTTTGTGGTACTTTCTGTCCTGGTCTGAAACCAGACTATTTATAATTATTTATCTCACCAAATGTTAATATTCATCAGTTTTACTGCAGAAGGACAGAAGTATTTATATGTTTAATTATTGAGCACTGTTCCAGAGCCTACAAGGGATGGGTGCTTGCTGCGTCATAGTGGTATATTACTTTTCTCCCTTCCTCCAGCCCCACCCCAAATCCTGTGCAGAAAGGGGTTTAGATCTGTGGGTAGTGGCAGAAGAGTCATCATTCAAGACAGGCTGTTAGGTACTCAGACATCAATTCACAACAACACTCTTGACTTTTCTAACACTTCCATTTAAAATATTAGAAAACCAAGCCAGGCGTGGTGGCCCATGCTTGTAATCCCAGCATTTGGGAGACTGAGACTGGAGGATCTGGGTTCGTGGCCAGTCTTAGCTACTTAGTGAGGCCCTCCGCAACTTAGTGAGACCTTGTTTCAAAATAAAGAATAAAAAATGGGGCTGGAGGTGTTGCTCAGAGGTAGAATGCTCCTGAGTTCAATCCCCAGTACCAAATAAATAAATAAATAAATAAATTAAAAAAATACTAGAAAGCCAAAAGTCAGGAAGAGTCACACAACCGCAGGTAAATCAATGGTAAATTGTGTGTTATTTAAAATATTTTAGCAACATCTCAAGCAAGATGCTTTTTCTTTGTTTATTCCTTATCTCCTAATTGAACTCTTAGCTCAGGTGTGTGTGTGTGTGTGTGTGTGTGTGTGTGTGTGTATGTGTGTGTGTGTGTGTGTGTGTGTGTGCGTGCGTGTGCGTGCGTGTGTGTGTGTGTGTGTGTGTGTTACTGGTGTTACTGGGAATTGAATCCAGGGATGCTCTACCACTGAGCTCCATCCTCAGCCCTTTTTATTTTTTTTTAATTTTGAGACAGAATCTCAGTAAATTGCCCAAGCCAGGCTCCAGATTTGAAATCTTCCTGCCTCAGCCTCCCAAGTACTGGGATTACAGGTGTGCACTCCTAGCAAACTGTTAGCTTTGGGGGCAGAGGAAGTATATGAAATATGTGTGTCCCTCCTGGACCCACCATGACATGGTGAGTAAGAAAACCCCAGCCTCGGGGCCCCAGGACTGTGTGTGAACCCTAGCTCCACCATTTGCTAGCTCTGTGGTTGTGGACCTCCTCTCTAGGCATAAAACACAGTGAAGATAATGCCAAGGGGACTAAAAGGGATTATAGATGGAAAATGTGGTACAGAGAAAAAGTAAAACAAGGAGCATTTCTTTCCCCTTTCACAATGAATTTTTGATGGCTTGCATTTTCCCTGATAGGTGTGGGCATTCTCTTTCTTACACTCTCATGGCGTTTGCAGTCTCCCTGCCTCACATCTTCACCATGGTGGGAAGGGCAAAGCCTGTTGGGAATGCTTTATTTTTGTTGTCAACCAGCCCCATGTGACCCTAATTTGGTGAGGCAGACGTGGGAGTGAACACGATTAATCTTCCATTCCAAAGGGCATGAAGCTTAGAGTTAGACTCCAGAAACTTTATCTTTAGTCTATACTGATAGAGGAAATTCTTACAGATAAGCCATTCTTTGATATTTCACAGATCATTCATCTTCAGCCCTTGATGAGCTCTACCACTATTCATTTATTTAAAAGAACAACAAAAGAATGGTATTCACAGGAGATCCTCCTTTCTGGCCTGTTAGAGGGGCATATTGAGACTGATAGACACTGAGCACCAGCCAGGCCCCCTCCCCCCATCACATAGAGTATACTAGATACAAACCAAAGATTTGGGTTAACCAACATGGTAGCAGCTAGTTGGAAGACTTGCCTGCCTTAGAGTCACAGGGAAGCTTTGCAAAATATAAGTTCTCAGCACTTCCTCTGCCAGAGGTTCTGGGTTCAGTAGCTTTCCTAGGACCTGAGCATTCATGGTTTATGTTCCCGGGTGGATGGATATATATATATATATATATATATATATATATATATATATATATATATATATCCAGGTTGTTTATATATATTTACATATATATAAATTTATATATATATATATCCAGGTTGTTTATATATATTTACATATATATAAATTTATATATATATATAAATATATATATATATATATATAAATATATATATATATATATATATATATATTTTTTTTTTTGCCAGCTCTGGTTCCCAGGTTTTCATTTAAAATGGGAGGTTGTCCTATTCTAAGGGTTATTTTTTTTCTTCTGATGTTGATGTTGTATGACTTGATTTCTGAAAGCATAGCACTTGCAATATGTGATTCTAGATTGCTGCTCAGAAGGGCAGGTTTGTTTTTTTTTTTTTTTTTTTTACCAAGATAGAAACTCTTTTATAATGAAAGACGATAAACTGTGAATAATTGATCCCAACGAGGGCAGTAGTAGAGAGAATCTTGCTTTTGAAAAATTTTTGTTATTATAAAAAAATATATATGACATGAGATCTACCTTCTCCATACGTTTTTAGGTGAACAGCGCAGTATCATTAACCATACACACAGTGTTGTGCAGTAGGTCTCTAGAACTTTGCCATTTTGCATTGTGGAACGTTATACCCCTTGAGCAGTGACTCTTCACTCCTTCCTCTCCCCCAAACCCCTGAACTCCAACTTCCTTTGTGCTTTGATGAGTTTGACTACTTTAGATAGCTCATGCAAGGGAAATCTTATTTTGTTATGAGATAACTTCTTTCAAGGGCGTAATATCTTCAAAACTCAACCATGTTGCCATGCACGACAGGATTTCTTTATATTTAGGCTGAATAGTATTCCATCAACTGTACAAAGCATCTTTTCTTTATCCATTTATTCATCTATGGACTTTTAAGTTGTCTCTACCTCTTGACTGTTGTGGATAATGCTTCAGTGAAAACAGGTCTTTTTGAGAGTCTGTTTTCAGTTTCATTGGATAAATATTCAGAAGTGAAGTTCCTGGGTCACATGGTCGTTCCATCTTTAATACTTTAAAATCACATAAAAGTATGTTCCTCACCTTTTAATGAAGATTTAAAAGAGCTTCTGTTTCCCAGAGTGGCCCACTGTGTTACATTCCCACCAACAAGACACAAGAGTTTCAGTTTCTCCACATCTGTACTATCACAAGTTTTCTGATTAGTTTTGTTTTCAATGATGGCCATTATAAAAGGTCTGAGGTTATATCTCATTGTGGTTTTATTTTCCTTCCCTGATGATTAATGATGTTGAACACTTTTTCATATGCCTGTTGGCTATTTTTATGTCTTCTTTGGAAACATTTTTATTCAAATATTTTGCTTATTATTATTATTATTATTATTATTATTATTATTATTTGCTATGAAGTGTAGGGATTCCTTATTTATTTTGGAGAATAATTCCTTATCAGTTATATGGCTTGCAAATATTTTCTCTCATTCAATATGTTGTTTTGAAAGGGTTCTGGTTTTGAAGCAAGAAAAACTTATATTCTTCTTTCATTAACACCTTGTAGATAACAGTCAGGTCCTCAGTCTTTGTTGGTCTTTTCTTCATATCTGCCAAAAGGAATAATAAAGCCATTCATAGCTAATCCTTTACCTTGTGAACACAAAATGACTTAATATTTATTAAAATACTCTCCACCATGTCCTTAAATTATTCTACATTGTCATTATTCTAATTCAACTCATATACAAAATGGGTTCATACATAGCTAGTTTTTTTTTTCCATGACAAGAGTCACAGAGCTCTTTTAAATCTTCATTAAAAGGTGAGGAACATACTTTTATGTGATTTTCAAAATGCCTGACCATCTCTTTCTCCAACTATTCATATATGCATCCAACCACTCAATTAAGACTAATTAACTTATGATAATTATTATAATCATGGTGAAATTTAATTATCATAATTATAATAATTCCTTATATTTGCATGGTGCTTTATGGTTTACAGAGCATTCAGGACGTGCATTATCATAGCAGTCCTGAGAGCCTGGTTTATCAATACTGTAGGGCTGTTTACTAAAGGTGGTCCATGCAAGTGAAATTTTAGCCATATCTTTGCTAATGAGAGGCACAGATGGCTGTCTTCAGTAACTTTTCTCTCTTTAATACAGTTATCACAAAATGTGTACCCTCAAGTTAATACAATCAATTTAGTTGGAGGAAGTGGTTTTATCTCCATTTTATTTCAATGGTCCCCGTGATCCAGAGAAAGTGCATGACTTGACTAAGAATAAACAGAAACTCGACTGCAAGGCTTGGTCTCAAGTCTGGGCTTCTTGATGGAGGCCCTCTCTCTGACTGTGAACCCCTGTACTCCTCATGACCCCAGGATCCTTGTCTGCATAAGCATCACTGTTTGCCTCATCCAAGAACATCAGCATCATTGGCTTTATGCCACTGTCTCCTCTGCAGTGCCTCTGATGGGGGAAAAAAAAGGAAAAGAAAAAAACCATGTCACTCTCATCCACGTCCTAACCCCATTCTGTCACTCCTGCCTGCACGCTGGTGAAGTAGGCATTTGGCTGGGGGAGGAGATTGTGCAAGCCACCAACCGAAAGATGGCCCCGACTTTGGGATGATGTGTTTGACCAGCTTCTGGAAGGAGAAATTGTTTTCTGGTGAGGGCAAAATTGTTTTCTGGTGAGGGCTCTTTCCCAGCGATTTCTGGGCTGAGAAAAAGATCACCCTAATTTCTCTTCCAGTTCCCCTAAATTCATTTCATAGCAGGCTGTGTATGAATACACATTATTTGGACATACGAGTGCCAGGATCGTGGTGTAATAAACATACGAGGTTCCCAGTGTATTGAAGATACATCACAGTCCACACGTCTAGCTCTACCATTGTACAAACGGGCACGCTGAGCCTGGATGAGTTTGAAGGAAGTTGCTCACACTCATCATGCTTAGGATGTAACAGCAGACCAGCAAGACCTTGCCTGATCTATGTAGAAAATGTGTAACCATTAAATGGTTTCTTTTATTCTTTCACTTTCCTTCTTAACGGACACATACGAATTGCACATCTTATGGGATGTACGGTGGGGATTCAGGTCATGTATGCAGTGTGTAATGCCCCAAAGGGGGCAATCAGCATTCTAGTCTCCTTAGCATCTCTTTATGTTTGAGGCTTTTGAACTCTTCTCTTCTGGCTCTTCATGAAATATACAAGAGCCGGTTGCAAGCTGGACCCAGTCGTCCCGCTGAGCTGCAGGACACTGGAGCTTACTCTGCCCAGCTGACTGTATTCTCCACGAAACATCCCCATAGCAACAACTTCTACGTCTAGTCCTTTGTGCTTACAAGAATTGGAACTCCCTAACCCCTAATTTACATTTGTACATTTGGTTTATCATCTCTGGCCTCCAGTAGACGAGGAGCTCCTTGTGGGAGAGAAACAGGACTTATCTCGTTCCCTCTAATAACATCTTGTTCCCTCTAGCCTGACGCCTGGCACACAAGGACTTGTCAATAAATATTTGTTGGCCAAATGCACAAAGCAACGAATACATTAATGCCAATTCATCAGCAAGCCGGGAAGAGGATCGAATGTTAGCATTCCAGGGTGGTAGTCCTCCGGGGAGCAGGCTGCCCCGCTAAGTTTTGTATTTTGTACCCTATTCTATATTTGATGGTGATACAAATGCATTTTTCATTCATTGCGTGTGCAAAGGCACAAGGTCCCCTTGCTTTTAGGATGACAAATGCAAAGTGATTTAAAAATTGTGTGGTATATTTAGGGCTGGAACAAGACCAAGGATTGGTCCAGAGCTGGCTAGTGCTTCTGACAGTACAGCAGACTGACCCAGGGAGGTTGCTTCTTCCCAAAGATAAATCTTGCCTCTTCTCCCATAAATGCTCCATCCCACCTCCGCTCTATGGTCTACTTTCCTCCCCTTGCCACCCTCTCCATCTCATCTCTCCTCCACCCTGTTAGACAGACTCTAGGCCGATTTCCCAGGGAAAGGTCCAGTGTGCGGAGCCTGGCCATCCTCGTGGTCACTGGGGTTTGCCTGGGAACCAGAGCTTGAGCTGAGTTCTCCTTGGGACATGCACTCTAGTCTCTCCTCTTCCTTTTGCCTTCATCCCCTTAGCCTTGAGGTGTTGCTTTCCTGTTTTGGTCACTTCTAGGTCACCAGGATGGGGCCCAGAGGGTCTTCCTGCTGCATTGTTTAGTCTAGGTGGGTTTCCTGGAGTTGTAGGCCTTAGACATGTCACGTAGCTGTATGGGGAATGAAGGGCTGTCTCAGCATTGGCCACACTTGCATGTTTGAACGGGATCATGGGTCCCCGTGTCCCTCTCTCTGGTCGGTTCTCTCTCTAAATTATTTGGCAGTACTCTTCCTTACTGGTTGAGGGAATTGTCTTCATTTCAGTGCTGAGATTTGAAAATTGGTCAGTATCAGTCTAACATAATGCTTCATCTATGGCTTAAACTTGCTTCTGGTTACGGAAGTAACAGACCTAGAAGGAATCTTAAGCTTCACCTTCCTTGCTATACTAAAGGGAAAACCGAGGTCCAAAAAGAAAAAAGAAAAAAAGGACTTTTTCAAGTTCCCATAGCAAATTCCTCTCCCATTATTCCAATTTTTGGGTTTTGAAGCCTGCCACGGAAGTAACAAATTACTAGTGACAGGAAGGCATTGGAGAACGTGGATAAGAATTCCCTGGGACGCTTGCTAATGTATATGTACATATGTGCCCTTTCTATAGGTGTGGTCAGGCCTAGGGCCCCTCTCTCCCTGACGAGTTTGTTCTAGATTTTCTTATAGATGGGAAAAACTAAAGTGGTAGAAGTAGAGAGGATAAGGAAGGTGGTTTTAGAGATGAGAGAGTGATTTAGTCTGGTGACTTTGATGTTTTTAAACTCTTCCCTTCACCTTCCTGGTGTGACAGGGCATACTTGCGGTCCTGCTGTATTTCCAAAAAGTAAAATAAATTTAAGTGTAAGCCTTTTATCCAAGCCCCCTCCCCCTAGAAAATTAACTTAACAAATCAGAAGATGTGAAGATGTATCAAGAATGGTGTGGTGGCGCACGCTTGTAATCCCAGCATTCGGGAGGCTGAGACCAGAGGATCTAGGTTCGAGGCCAGCCTCAGCTACCTAGTGAGGCTCTCCACAACTTAGTGAGACCCTGTTTCAAAATAAAGAATAAAAAATAGGGCTGGAGGTATAGCTCAGAGATAGAATGCCCCTGAATTCAATCCCCAGTACCGCAAAAAAAAAAAAAAAAAAAAAAAAATAGGAAGATTAGAATATTGATATCTAGATGTAAATCTCTTTCTACTTTTTTGACAGAGATGCAGATAAATACAATGCTAACAGAAAAAAAGTGGCTATACCTTTTGAAGTTACCATATAATAATAGATAATTAAATGCACTAACTATATGCCAGGCATTGTCCTAAGTATTTTACCTATATTAACTTATTTAATCTTTTCTGTAGCCCTATGAGGCAGGCACTGGTGTTGTGTTCATTGTCCAGATAAGGAAGGTGGTGCAAAGAGATTGAAGAGGCTTTCCCATGATTAGCCAGCCAGCAAAGAGCTGAGCAGTGCATGACCCAGGCAGTATAACTCCGGGGCTTTCTGTTGTACTCAACAGTTGAGAATTTCATCGCATCAGGTATATGGAAACCTGCTTTGCTCGTTCTATATGAGGCAAAGCGTGTGGGCAAAAAAGAGAATATGTGGGCATTCAGTATTATAAAGAACTTTGAAGTAGTTCAGCAAGAGGTCGGCAGTGGTGGCAGACAGGGCCCATTGCCCACACCTGAGAGCCCTTCCCCATTCTTCTTTGCTTGGAGAGCCATCTTTTGTTCAGGAAGCAATGCTTCTGACTCCAAGGTCTGCCTCAGTTGGTCAAAGCCAATGGTGGTGATCCTGCACCCCCGTGAGAGATTGGCCAAGGGATGGATACTCAGTCCTGTTTTGACTGGTCAGACATGAGGGAAAGTTTTATGGGGCCCGGGGGGATTTTTTTTTTTTTTTTACCTTGATGAAATGGGAAAGACACATGGACCTTTTGTTTAACATCACTTTTCATCTTGCCTTTGGTGGTATCTTGGGAAGAAAAGATAGTCTAGCCAGCGAGGGAAGCCATCACTGATTTCTAGCAAGATGGAGAAATTGTCAATCCTTTGAGACTCTCTTAAGCTACTAACCAACTGTGACGCCACCTCCCTCCAGACTTCTTGTTAAGTGAGATGTTAAAAAAAATGTGTTTGCCAACATATGCTATTACTGTGGTGTAAATCATCCGGATACAGCTGTCTTGGGAGGTAATGAGTTCCACGTCCTTGGAGATGTACAAGCAGAGCCTGGAGGCTCACTTACGGGAACACTGTGGCAGGGATCATGCTTTTACCAGAGGACAATTAAGGTCACGTCTAGTCTTCCTATAGTTTATGACTACCTTCATGCTCCTACCCAACCCCAGCACAAGTCACTTTGGGTGAGTCCTGAAGTCTCTGTCTATTAGGCCAGGCTGCCAGCCACAGCTGACACTTTCTATGAGTCACTTGTAGTGTCAGGCTTTGGAAAAAGGCAGCGGCTGTGATGTCACAGCTTCTCCAATGACACAGCACCAGGGGACAGCCAGAAATAGACACGTGGAAGCCCTTGCCACCGGCACTCTCTTGTACTCTGCAATAGCCCTATTCCTCCCCGCTCAGACACCAGGCTGCTAGAGATTTGGAGACCCAAAATAGACTGGATGTCTAGTCACCCCTCTAGAATTCCCCATCTGCTCTGACAAAGTTCTGGGGACACCCAAGGTGAAACTCACCCTGCAGAACGTGAAGAAGGTGAGAAAGATTTAGCAGGGCTCTGGTTCCTAGCTGGAGTGGCCCATTTACAAAGGAAGGGCCTGGCAGAGTGTCTTAACTGCTTTGTCTTCAATGCCTTCCCGAGGTCTGAGGTTTGAAAGTGCTGGAGACCAGGGTCTCTTTCCAGGATCTCAGCCCACCTGTGAGAGCCACACAGCCCTTGGAGAGAATGCAAAGAAGCTGGAGAACCTGCTGGGTGTTCTGCCTGGAAACCATTTTTATGTATATCAATTATCAGAGCAGCAGCTAATCCTTGTTGGGACTTTAGGGGATCAATAGAAAGCACCTATGTTTTTTCCCCCTAAGGCCCAAACCAATGCAGCAACAGACACAAAAATCAGAAAATGGGCATCAAAAGGTCAGATGCATAATTGGTGAATATGAGGTTGGGGGATTTGGCTTAGGAAGGAAGCAGTAATAAATGTTTTAGTTCTGATCCCCAGAGAAGAACTATTTTGGACCTCCTTTGTTGAACCTGCTGCATGGCTCCTAGCAGACTTCCAGGTCGCCTTCTAAATGCACACTGATGAATCTCTCTTCTCCTGGGGGGAGTGGGAGAGAGTGGGGAGAGAGGCCAGGAATGTTGGCATAGCTGAAGTCTTAACGCATGGAAGCAGGATGAGTAAAGAGGGTTTTCCACAATCATATTGACTGAGCCCTTATACTTGCCTGGAGCTGAGCCAAGCACCTGCACACAACTATCCAATTCAATTCTCCTTCAACCTGGAAAGTGCTGGCATTATCATCAGTCCTACTGAGGGTGAACTGAGGTCCAGAGAGACCGCAGTACCTGCTTAAGTTGCCACAGACATTTTGGTCTCCTCTGTATGACTACCCAATCACGTTGGGGTGCTAGGAGGAAATGGGGGAGCATGAGAGTTTGGATCAGAAGACTTGGGCTCTAGCTCAGTCTCTACCTTCTTAGACCCTAAAACCATGGTGTCTTTGTTTGCAAAATGGGGATTATGATCCCTCTCTTGAGAAGCTCAGGATATTCCTGGGAGGATCAAGTGAAAACCTGGGCATTAGTGTGTTTTGTAGCTGGCTGGTCCTGGGCATTAATGCTATTGGGAAATAGGAGAGTTCTGAGGTCCAATCCTGCTTCCCATTATAATCCTACTTTCTCAGTGATGCGTCCCAACCACCTGACTTGCAATACCTCACTTTTATTACCTGTAAAATAAAAGCATTAGTCCTTGACTTCGGAGCCTCTCAGAGGTATTGTGATACTTTAAGGAGATAAGGTTAGAAAAAATGCTTTCTTTGTATACGTAGAGTTGCAAGAAGATGATGAGGACTGTCATTTTCCTCATCTTTTTTTTTTTTTCTTTTTCTGTGAGATATGTTGGGGTAGTGATTATTTTTGTGATAAAAGTGTTTTTTAGGCCATCATAGACTCACTTATCTGAAGAATTTCAATGATGATAAATTTAGCTTTGCATCTCAGCAAATATATATTATTAAGTATATATATATACATACATATGTATATATATTTATATATATTTTTTGTGGTACTGGGGATGGAACTCAGGGGCATTCTATCTCTGAGCTATACCCCTAGCCCTATTTTATGATTTTATTTGGAAACAGGGTCTCACTAAGTTGCAGAGAGCCTCTCTAAGTAGCTGAGGCTGGCCGCGAACCTGTGATCCTCCTGTCTCAGCTTCTTGAGTACTGGGATCACAAGTGCGAACTCTCATGCCTGGCTTCAGCAGTATTATTTAAAATAAAATCCTCAAATAAAAACTCTAACAAATGTAAAGAAAATGACTCAACCTAGAAGCATTGACAAGTATCAGCTTTGTCTTCATCCTTATGAACTAAAAGAAATAAAATAAAAATATACATACATATAGTTTCTCATGTGCTTGGGACTGTTCCAAATGTCTTCAGTATATTCATGTATTTACTCTTCATAGCAAATCTATGAGTAGGCATATTATTATCTCTATTTTATAGGCAGAAGGCAGGCAGGATAGAGATGAGGGTGCTTAAGTGGCATGTCCAGGGTCTCACAGCTCATTAGCAGCAGGAGCAGGATTTGAACCCATGTAGTCTAGTTTCAGAGTTTATTGTCCTAACCTCGAGAGCAGGGCTTTATAAGCACGGTTCGTGTCTTTAAACTGTGTGCAGAAAAGCATATGGCTAGGTGAGAAAAGCGATGCACAGATGATAGATAAACGGGAAATCCAACATTGTTGTGTTGGATTTTGTGTCAAACGATGCTGTCTAGACTACAGGTGATGTAGGAAAGGGGGCTTCTCACCTGGGCCTTTGATGGCAGTAGAGGTTGAATAGGCAGGAAAATGTTGGACCATCCATGTGGGCCTTGGCTTAGCTAGTGGACCTAGTCCTAGAGGAAATAGTGTTAGCTAAAAGTACCACTAGATGAAGAAAGATCTCTATCATACAAAGAAGACAGCTCTAGGGATAAACAGAAGGATGACCTTCCAGACCTCTCCTCTTCTCTTCTCTCTTTCTTTTCTTTTCTTTTTGTGGTACTGGGGATTGAACCCAGGGGCATTCTACCTCTGAGCTACACACCCATCCCTATTTTTTATTCTTTATTTTGAAACAGGGTCTCACTAAGTTGCAGAAGGCCTCACTAAGTAGCTGAGGCTGGCCATGAACCTGCAATCCTCCTGTCTCAGCCTCCCAAGTACTGGGATGACAAGTGTGTGCCACCACACCCAGCTCAGACCATTTCTTAATCATCTGACAGCCTGTGCCTCGGTGCCTTCCTCCCTAGAACGTCAGTGGACATTTCTGTTCCGCCGCCTTTGCAAAGCGAAACTCACTTTGAAGGTCACAGAGCAACAGATACGTAGACGATGGAGTAATATTTTTAAAAGATCATTTATTTTTGTCTTCCCAGTGAGAAGGCTTTGCCTTTGATAGCCGGAGGAGTCTAGGGCCTAGAGAAAGGAAGGGAAATCAGATGCGCCTTAGAAGCAAGGCCGACTCATCATCAGGCTGTAGTCTGCAGGGTGGGGGAGGGGCTGCCTCAATTCCTTTAGTAGCCTGCTTAACATATCAAGGCATGCTTTATCTAAGCTAGGTCTCCCCAGAAAGGCCAAATGGAAAAGCCCACCCCCTCTTTCTGCCTTCAAAGGTAGCTGCAATCAGTAGAAGGGAGATGAGAACCAGGGAGGAGGGACAGAACAAAGTGATGCGGTCCTCATTTTCTCCTTCATGTTTTGGCTTTGGCACCGAAAGCAGGAAGCTCATTAGACAAATTGGGGCAGCCGTGGGAGTAGATTTCCTTCTGCATCAGCCGAGGGCCCAAGACAGCCAGCTCGTCCCGCTGGTACAGGCTGGACTTAGAAACGACCCGAGGGTGTGGTTGGGGCTCTTGCCAGAGTGAGCGCCAGGGTTCAAGGGCAAACTGGCTCCGTAGTAAAGACTGCAGGTCAGAGGCAGCCAGTGGGGAAGGTGCAGGGTCCCTCAAACCTTAGAGAAGTCCCTGGTGTCAGGAGCAGGTGAGGGGACGCCCAGGTATCCCAGGGTCACCCGGCTCTGTGCCCTGGTAGGAACAAGAGAACAAATGGCAGTAAATGTCATACCAGCTTTGATGACCTGAGGTCAAGCAGCAGGTAGGTGGAGGAGAGATATGATCCCTGGACCAGAGCTGCGAACCACCATGGATGCTTGCAAACCACACCCCTTATGCTCTTTTTGCAATTATTTTATTGGCGCATTGCAATTATGCATCACAGTGAGTTCAATGTGTTAAAAACATGTGCACACAGCTCTCTGTGTACTTCTATTTGCATCCCTTCTGCTCTCACTGTCTCCCCCCACAAGCCTTGGGGGGTTAGTAGTAATGCCTTCACAGATTGCTCCACTTCCTTCTTCAGTCCTTCCTCTTCTCTTCCTTAACTCTCACCCCAAACCCTCTTTACCTACTCTATAGGTCTTTCTTTACATTATTTTAAATCTCTTATGTTTTCCTATTTTCTCTCTTGCTTCCACAAATGAGAGAAAATATGCCACCCTTGACTTTCTGAGACTGACTGATCTCACTTAGCATAATAGTCTCCAGTTGAATCCATTTTCCTGCAAATGACATAATTTTGTTCTTCTTTATGGCTGATCAAAACTTCATTGTGTGAGCCAAGCATGGCAGTGCATGCTTGGAATCCCAGTACTTGGGCTGCTGAGACAGGAGGATTGCAGGTTTGTAGACAGCCTTAGAAACTTAGTGAGGCTCCCCTGCAACTTAGACCTTGTTTCAAAATAAAAAAATAAAATCAGTTTGGGGGTGTAGCTCAGCTGTAGAATGCCCCTGGTTTCAATCCCCAGTATCACAAACAAACAAACAACAAAATTCCATTGTGTGCATTCAACCACACTTTCTTTCTGTCTATTCTTCTGTTGGTAGACATTTTTGTTGGTTCCATAATTTGGCTCTTGTGAATTGTGCTGCTGTAAACATGGGTATGCGTATATCACTATAGCATTCTGACTTTAGTTCTTTAGGAAAGATACTCAGGAGTGGTATATTCGCAGATGACATGATCCTATACTTAGAAGACCCCAAAAAAATCTCAACCAGAAGATTTCTAGAGCTGATAAACAAATTCATCAAAGTAGCTGCATACAAAACCAACTTACAAAAATAAATAGCTTTTCTATACATCAACCATGAATCCTGAAAACTGAAAAATAAATTCAGAAAACAACTCCATTTACAATAGTCTCAAAAAGAATAAAATGTGTAGGTATAAATCTAACCAAGGAAGTAAAAGACTACTACAACAAAAATTACGGAGCACTGAAGAAAGAAATTGAAGACTTTAGAAGACGGAAAAATCTCCCATATTCTTGGATAGGCAGAATAAACATAAAAAATGGCCATACTACCCAAAGAAATCTAAAGATTCAATGCAATCACTATCAAAATACCAATGCCATTCTTCATAGAGCTAGAAAAAATGGTCCTAAAATTCAAATGGAAGAACTAAAGACCTGGAATAGCCAAAGCAATTCTGAGCAGTAAGAACCATGCTGGAGGCATGACAATACCTGACTTCAAATTATACTACAGAGCTATAGTAACAAAACAGCATTGTATTGAAACAAAAACAGACACATGAACCAATGGAATAGAATAGAAAATATAGAAAAAAAATCTGTACATGTACGCCCATTGATTTTTTACAAAAGAGTCAAAACATATGTTTGGAGAAAAGATACCCTTTTTAATAAATTAGATATCCATATGTAAAAGAATGGAATTAAATCCCTGAATCTCACTCTGCACAAAGGTCAACTCAAGATGTATCAAAAACCTGGTTATCAGATCAGAAAGTATGTAATTACTAGAAGAAACTGCAGGACCAGCTCTCCAACATATAGGCACTGATAGAGACTTCCCAGTAAAATAAAAAAGAGAAATAAAACCAAGAATCAATAAATGAAATGACATCAAATTAAAAAGCTTCTGCACAGCAAAGGAAACTTCCAAGAGCCTGAAGAGGGAGCAAACCGAATGGGAGAAAAATCTTATCCAACTACTCCTCTGTTAGAGGACTAATATCTAGAATATATAAACAACTCAAAAAACTTAACATTAAAAAACAAATAGCTTAATAATAAAAAATGGGCAAAAGACCTGAATAGACATTTCTCAAAAGAAAAAATATAATTGGCCAATTAATATATAAAAAATATTCAACATAACTAGGAATCAGGGAAATGCGAATCAAAACTACACAAATTCCACCTAACTCCAGTTAGAATGGCAATCATCAAGAATACAAATAATAAGCTGGGCATAGTGGTACATGTGTAATCCCAGGTCTGAGACAGGAGGATTGCAGGTTTGAGACCAGCCTCAGAAATTTAGTGAGATTTTTTTATTTATTTCAAAATAAAAAAGAAAATAGGGCTAGGGTGTAGCTCAGAGGTAGAATGCCCTTGGGTTCAATCCCAGTACTCAGAAAAAAAAAAAAGAAAGAAAAAATGCTGGTGAGGATGTGGGAAAATAGGAACTCTTACCTCTTATACGTTGTGGGTAGGAATATAAATTAGTACAACCTCTTGTTCTCTTAAATCTTTTCTTATACCCAGAATAAAAAATTTAAAAGAAAATTGATTCACGGGAGACTGACACAATCTAAAATGACCATTTAGGTAATAAGAACAGACTTCATTTAAATTAGACTGATTGATTAGTTCACTTTTTCTACCATCCAGGCAAGGGTTATAGATGAACGAAAACGCACATACAGGCAAAATGAATTCATTTTCTGTCCTCATCCAAGTAGAAGTGTGAACAAATGATGTGATCCAGTCACAGATGATACTGTTAAACAGTTCCCACTGAGGATCGCATATCTAAATATTGAATTCTTAAAAATACTTGAGTGACATTAACCTTTGGCTGAAACAAGATATCATATGTAAAAATGCCTGGCACATAGGAGGCACGAGGTGGATATTAATTATTTTCATGTTGTTTGGGGTCGGTGTCAGGAAAGATAACCACTTTGTTCCTCGGATCCCAGCACTTGGTTTTGCATTTAGAGCCCAACTCAGAAGAGCATCATTGCTTCTCTCTGTGATGTTACGTTGTGTCCGGATGTGTGGCTCAGAACAGAGATTCTCAAACCTGGTCCTGCGTCAGCATCATCTGGGTAGCTTGTTTAAAAATAAAGATGATTCCTCCTCTGTCTCCCCTGTCATTATGATTCAGTGTTTCTGGGGAGGCACCAGCACGTCTCTTGAAAACCATTAAAAATCTGTTCAGATGGCGGCATAAACGCCAAGGAGCGCCAAGGGGCACCCTCAGTTCTTTCTTGCCTCCTTTGATGGTTGTTGATTCTTACAGATACAAGGATGGGTAGACTAGAGAAAGATCTGACTGTTCTTTTCATTTCATTTCTGCAGAGTTCTGTGTCTGCCCAGCTGGCTGGCTGTCTATTCCCCCAATTACAAAACAAAACAGAAGAAAGGACGAGGTGTTCATGAGACCAGGTCAAAGATAATGGTGCTTCCCTTTCCTTTGGCGGGACCCAGTCTCTGAGCCAAGAGCACAGATGAAGTGTGAGGGAGAATCCTCCCTCTAGACAGAGCCATCTCCTGTTTTTCTTTTCCTTTTTATCCCTGTTCCCAGGTCCCAGGGTTACACTGCTCTTGCAGACTCTCAAGCAGGATTTTTACTGCAGTGCAACACAAACTACAAAGCAGAAAAGATGTGTGCTAGAATTCCTGCAGGGCAATCCTATTTCTTTGGGGTCTCATGACTTCTGTCCCCCCTCCACCACCCTCTCTAGGGTGCCACCGCCTTCAAGTGGCCTCCCCAGCCCTTTCTGAGTTACCACTTTCTGTTGGCCACCTGACTCCAGGGTGTCCTGGCTGAATCTGGCAAGCGGCCATTGTGTCGAGCATAATCGTTCCAGTAAAACATGGCTGATTAGCGTAGACATCTTCATAAGCCTTTCTATTCTAATTTTGCTGTTAGACTCCTGGCTCCTGTGGAGGTCATGCTAACCTAGTTAAGGCTCATGGAGAAAATACTGCCTTTCCAGCTCATTGCATCTGCATTAAAATAGATTGTCCTTCAGCTCACATGCTAACCAGCAACCCTTCCCTGGCAACTTGGTGCAGAACCTGAACTGCGGGGCTTCATCCAGTATTCAAGTTGGAATCCGGGAAGCTCAGTGGAGATATGTGACAGGCACTGAGGCATTAAAGTCCTGAGTGTTCTGGCTGTGTGCACCTTGCTCTGGATGAAGTGAAGTGGTTTTGATAAAGAGCAGATGACTACCCAGTGAAGGATGCTAGCTGCTGGGGACCTGGCATCCTGCATCCCAGAGACGTGATGTGGCACTGAGACAGCGAGTCCAGCTGCTGGCGGAGACCCCTGTTCTACCACACGTGGATTTGAGGGGTTTGAGCAGCTTACGGTCTGTAAAGATAGGAGTGACAATAAAAATATACATACATCATTGGGTTGCCTGAAGTTTAAATGAGATCATTCCTACAGAATGGCATGATACACGTGCTCAGTCTATGTCAACTATTGTTATCAATTATTATTATTATTTTTGTGGTACTGGGGAGTGAACCCAGGGCTATTTGATCTCCGAGCTATACCCCCAGCCCTATTTAATTTATTTTTATTTTTTTGCTTTAAAACAGGGTCTCATT